>JAAGNO010023650.1:45802-101431 GCA_033439905.1 Ceryle rudis | reverse complement strand
AAGGGAAGGGAAGGGAAGGGAAGGGAAGGGAAGGGAAGGGAAGGGAAGGGAAGGGAAGGGAAGGGAAGGGAAGGGATCTGCTCTGAACTTCATAATGACCCTTAAGTTTATAAAGTATTATTAGAGGTCTCCAACTTCTGTCAGAAAACTTTAAAAATATGTAAGTAAAATCTGCTGCCTGGTGTTCCAGTCTGCCTTTTGGCTGAGTGAACAAGTGACAAGAAACAACTGCCACTCTTCATAATGGGAAGTTCAGTTCCTCTGATGGATATTGGATGGAGACTTGGAGGGCTCTCATTCACTTCAGCAGGTTGCAGGTCAAGCGTAAGAGTCAGAAATCAGTCATTAAACTTTCTGTGCTTTTACTGCTGCCTATGATTAGGAAAGCATTAACCACAACACACCAGTGCAATCAAGTGTTACAGCTCAGGCACTGTTTGGCTGGGGCAGTTGAAATGTAAGTAATACACATCTGTTGATTTTCTCTGGATTAATTTCTTAGTAAGGCAGTTAAACTCAAATACATAATTACAGGGAACAGAAGCACTGAAGTAAATGAAAGTCTAAAGCAGAAACAAGAAAAGGGGAGGTAGCTTGAAATGTGGGAAAAAAAAGTTCTGTGAAAGAAAGATGAGTGTGTGTGCAGGTAATAATCACGGACTCAGAGTAGAAGTAAGGAAACCTCATCAGAAGTACAGCAACAGCCAGAATTTCTCTCTTTAAAAATCCCAAACACAATCTCAAATATTATGTCCCAAATCCAATGCAGAGACAAACCAAAATGAAAAGTATGCCATTCATCTCTCTTTTGTAGCATCTTTTATGACACTGATAGCAAATTCTGGTTTTAAAGGTATTGGCAGCTAGAATCACAGAGTGGTGCCTAAGAATATTAAAAAAAAACCCCATAAAAATAGGTTAAGCATCTAAATACCTTTGCAAATTCTGCCCTGAGAAAGGATGATAATTAGTACCACAAATGAAGTTCTTATCTATGCAAATGGAATTGTTTGCTGTCGCAGCTAATTACAGATGTAACTCATGTTGATTGTGAGTGAGGAATAAACAGACAAACTTAAAAACACTGGTGTTTAAAACTTCCCTCTTGTAATTGTGATGAGCTGATCCTCCTCAAACTGGCAAACATATACACGAGGGACTGTGTGTACGTGTGTAGGAGAACAGTAAGTGGGAGAAAGAAATACAAATTTTTCCATCTGTACAAAATGTCAACATACTTGTCTATAAAAAGCTGTCAACAAAATGCTTATAAGCACAATTCAGTCTGGCCAAGTTCTAATCTGTATCTTCACTGTCAGTGAGAGTTAATCAAAGCTCCAATACAAAGTTTCCTTAAATTGAGGAGTTGGCAGGAAATTATGTAGCACTTCCAAAAATGCTGTAAGGCTTTGCTAATGCTAGAGAGAAGATGTACAGACAAAAGTTTAAACAGAAGGTTAATAATCCAGGAGAAGGTTGTTCCTGCAAAGTAATACTTCGAGCAGATGTGGTTGAACTGTCTTGATGGCTCCCACTGCCAGAATGTGCCTCTGAGAAATTTAAATGTCAGCTATGGAAATAGATTATTGTCAGGTTCTTAAATTCAGTGTTCCATTATTTTTTATCTTTCACTTCACTAACTTGGTTTTTAATCTCATAATGCAAATTCAGTGCTTTGCTTCTCTAAAACTGCAAAAGTCTGCCTTGTGTTAGGAGTACATCTGAAAAATCACAAAGTCACAAAGTACATCTGAAAAATACAAGGAACATTTTTTCTTCAAAATCAGTGAATTCAAATAACACATGGCATCCAAACAGCATTTTAGGCCTGGCAGTCCAGAACAGGTTTGTGAATTTCAAAATGTGAGAAGTGTTTCTCCCTATACTGCAAGGGTCATTTTGACAAGGAGCGCTAAGAGAAAAAGTCTTCCCTACCCAGAGCTAACAGTGCCTTCATTAGCAGGGGTGAGCAGCAGAGAAACAATTTAGAGTATCAGCTGGTGAGAAACCATCTAGAATCTTTCACAAATCATTTGTTGCAAAGTGCTGTCAAAGAACCCTCAACCCAACCGCAAGTAAAGGGAGGATATAGGACAGGGAAATTTTAGAGAAGTGGATTAAGATACACAGTATCTTCAGTAGGGGCAAATGGAGGTATCAAAATATAACAAGGGCCATAATGAGAAGTTCAAGAGACTGTAATTGCAGAGTCTAAGCAGTAGTAGGTTTCTCTTGGTGTGTAAAATGGGTCATAATCTTCTGTATTCCACCTCAGAAATTGCATCTCACACAGCTGGGAGATGACACAGTCATTTGGTCTCTTTAAAGAGCCGTGTTAGAAGCCAGAAGGAACAGGAGAAAGCAGCATTTGGCCAGTGTGATATACTTTTTTTTTTTTCCCCCCACAGGGAAAACAAATTATTGCCTCCGTGCTTTAAAATAGTGATCAGAGAAGAAAAAAATACTGTAAAGTAAGATAAGAGTACAAGAACTGTCTAGCTGCATTAATACTGGAAATGCAGACACTTTTTTGTAATTTAGCTGGAAGAAAAGGAAAGCCATTACTAATGAAAATCTGTAGATTCCTTAGGTAGAAAAATGTACAGCATAAATAGTTTACATTTTCAGTGGGGAGCATCCTTTGGTGCATCAAGCTGTCATGCAGCTTAGCAGCATGACACATCTTAGTGATTAAATTCTGGCTCCCTGGCAAAACACAAAAACCAAAACAAGTGAATTTTGCAGTGGAGAAAGCCACTGTTCTCTTGTACAGTGGCTCTCAGAGCTGAAGACACAGCAGCAGGATGGTAGAAATTAAAGTCTGTCAGCAAGTGAACTGTAGTTTGAACATACTGCTTCACAGGGTATCTGTCTACCTTCAGTCTGCTCATCAGTTTGGGCAAAATACACCCTTTCTTAAAAATTAGACTTCACTTGTTGACTGTGCAACATGTGGACCTTGGAACACAATTATTACGGAAGTCCGCGGATTTTATTTTGAACCCCCAAAAGAAGCAGAATTAACTCAGTTACTCAGGTACATGAAATCCATGAAGTGACGAACTGTCAGAGAGCAGCAAGGGCCACCTGCGTGTGAAAGGGAAGGTGAGCTGGGTGGCAAGCAACACAAGGAAGCTGGTGGGTGCAGTGACCCCACCAAGGAGCTGGGATGGTGAGTAGCAAGTCAGGGTTAGGACTGGGGCTGAGGACAGTGATTAGAGTCAGACACAGCCCAGCGCATCCAGTGAGTCCTCAGTGATGAGGCAGCTCCAAGCCTGGAAGCCCAGCCCGTGGGTCTGGTGCCAGGTCCAAGTTTGGAGGTCAGAGCTTGGCACAGACACAGCTGCAACATGGCTGCAAAGTAACACAGGGCAAGCAATAGTGAACCATCAGCTTAAAAGTAACTTCCAAAGGAAAGGAAGGGCAGGCCCTTGATTCTAGTTTTTTTTCACAGGAGTTCTTTTCAGCGAAGGAGCTGATTTTGAGCTCAGCCCACTAAACCCCTTAACTCGGCCAACTGAACTCCAGAAAGACATGTACCCAAGGCCCTGGCACATGCTCAGGCTTTACACTTTGACCTATGCAAAGGAAGTTGTAGCACATGGTGCAGGTCCATTTCATCATGAGCTGCCTTGTATATGGCCCATCAGCCAGTCTGAAAAGCGGAATTATCTGTATTTCTTGAGAAGTTCACACATTGTTATGCCTCAGCTTGTTCACTATTACCATTCCCAGCAGTATGTCACCATCTGAAAGTCAGATTAGGCTTGCTTCAAATGGTACAAAAAAAGGTTTTTGGGGGGGTTACTTAGTAGTGTTTATCCACCCTTGTTTTCTCTAAGCTGTTTGCAGTTCTGGAGGGGTCAGATTCAGCAGCTGACCATAAAAAACATTCTCCTTAGATCAAAGCTACGGGGAGTTCAATGCAGGAGCTGCAGTCACATGGGGGCTGATGAAATGCACACACTGACACTTGACAGGATAGTGATTATCCCATAGTTTAATAATAACATGTTAATCATCTTAGAGTCATTATTTGCTCTCAGGCACACACTGTACTCCCATATTGACATTAAAAAAACCAAACAACCAACAACAAAGCACACCAGAGGACTTCTCTACAGGGCAAAACGCATGAGAAAACAAACAGGATCCCTCCAGTGAAAGTGCTCTGTCTTTTAACCTGTCCTGGAACACAAACCCAACAGAACAGTGATGTACTTTTGTGCTACTTTGTGCTAGTTACACCAAATGATTTGGGATATAACTGCATAAACTTTTATTTACTAAGTTTAATAATGATGTGAATGTAGGGGTATAACTTAGTCTTGGCATCATATGAACACACTGTGGTAGCATCAGCAAAAACTTCCCCCACATCAGTATCTTATTGGGTTGCAAATGTTTCTGTGGGAAATCTATCTTTGATTCATCTTTAGGTGACACACTTAACTGTGACTTCCAATGGAGCTGTCAGTGACAGGTGCAGCCATAGCTTTTAGTATTTTTCATCTGGATCATCTATCATTTGAGGTCATGACTACTTTCACTTATGCTACCACAGTCTTTTAATTTTGTCTGAACCAGAGGTGGGCTATGAGTACTATGGGAGGTTGCAATGGACAATGAGCATTTGATCTGGGTGATCTCAGTCTGCAAATATTCCTTAAAAGTGTGTCTGAGTTTGATGGACCCATCTAACTCATGGGGAGACTGCTGCTTCCCATGGAAGCAACTGAGCCTGTTTGGTGAAAGTGGTCCCACTGGCTCAATATAGCAAAAGAAGAATGAGAAAATCACAGTAAGGACCTTTGCCTGTAGTGCAAGCAAAGAGAGTGAGCCACTTAGTGCTCCCATGAAGAAAATTCCTAAGAACCAGAACAGAAAGTCATTCAGTTGTCAAAAAGTAAATCTGGAAGAAAAAACACAATCTGCAAATTGAGAGAGAAAAGACAGACATTATTTTTTAAATTTATGTTCACTTTAGCCTTGGTTATAGAGAAAGAAATTAATTACTGTAGTTTATATTCTAATACAACCCGGGTTACAAGTTAAAAAGTCTTTTGGGGATACTCACTCAGTGTAGATCTATATAGACTCCTCCTGGAGGTCAGACTGGTCCCAGATGCTGTCACAGGTCTGAACTGCATTTGTTTGGAGTTTGCCGTACCCTAGCCAAGTGCTAACAGCCAGCCCAGTCCATGCTACTGCTTCCTAAGGCACATAAAAAATGCACTGAAGTTAATGGGAGTTTGAGAGAAGGTCATGTCCTGATGCTAATGGAAATAAATTATTCACTGAAATATATTTAGTCAAGGCTTTGTCCAAGTCTTCAAGTAATGAGGTTTAAATAGTTCCCTGGGAGAATTTTACACTGTATAGTTCATTTCTGTATCAGAGTTTTTATCTTAGTATTCAGCCTAAACTTTCATTTCTTCCTTCCTTCCAACTCAGAACATCTTAAATAATTCCTCTTCCCTCTTGCTGTTAATCCCATTTGTAGATTGTTGGAAGTTCTTTGATTCTCAACCACTTAACCTTCCTTTTACCAGCCTATAAATATTGATCCACTCCAATCTTCCCTCTTTTGTCTATTCAAACATCCCTCAGTAGCTATTTCAGCTGTATGCTGAATGACCTTCAGTTTGTTTATTGTAATGACCTACCTAGAAACACACATATTCTTCCATCAGAGTTGTATGGAAGTGAACAATTACCTCCTTATTCATGTTGCATGAGCCCAGGCACTCCAACAATTTCTCAGTCCTTCACATTACTGCTTTTCATATTTGTCCATCACAGTAAGTATGTACAACTTGAATTATTTCTCTTGAGATAGCTTAGCTGGTGTTTTTCCAAGTGGAATCCAATTCTTGTTGCATTTCATCAAAAAACAGATGATTTGTTTCCCAGTTGCTTTCTATCATTTTTTCAGAACTCATCCAGAGCACATCCAAACCACAGGCAAGATGTTTCATTAACCTGTGAGTTACTTCCTTGTCTAGGTTATTAGTGACTGTTTTTTCCCAGGAGCTACAAGTGATTTATTCTAACCCAGCATTCCCCCATTTCTCAGACTGGATCTTGATGTTACTCTTAACTCACTTCTAGTTTTAGGAAGCAAACTGTTTGACTTACATTAAAAGGTATCAGATCAATTGAATCATATTCCAGAAATGGAGACAACTGCAATTTTTGTGTATATATGTACAGATTATAATTTTATATTTCATACTCAAAAATTATTGCAATCAAGTTTCTAGTAATATAGTAGACACAGCAGCAACTCCTGCCTGCAGCAATAGCTGGTGCAAGCTTGCAGCCATAGACATTTTTATAATCCACCATGCAACCACAAGATAAACTGTCCTGGATGGTGAACTGAAATTATCAAGAACTTTCTGCAAATTCCTAATAACAAAGTTTGTCTGAGCAGTCATAGAATTACTTCTGGTTAATAGCTATGTACAAAAGAAGCCTGAAAGTCCCTTTGAGGGAGTTATTCTTAGATCAGTTATCTGAGAAGAAATTTTCCTTCTGCATTCCAGCCAGAGCAAATGAGATGCCATTGAGCTTTTGGAAACAGAGCCCATAGCTACCTGCATCTTTCTGGCATTAGTCTAAGTCCTTTTTTGGATTTAGACACAGACACATCATGTAGCAAAATCCCACTGTTCAGGGCTTACAGCACCCACTAAAAACATCTGGTTATTGCTATTTAGCTAGAGCTTAGAATCTTTTCTGTCTCATGTGTTTCCTCAAGCTTGTCCTCACAAAACGCCACAGAACAGAAGAAAGTCCTCCCTTTTCATGACCCTTATATAATCCTATTGATTTACCCCATGTTGAACCCATTTCCTTTCAATTTACCCTTTTATGATTTGTTTCCCTCAAAGTTAATAAACCTATGCTAACCATTTTAGTTCCAGCTATTATTTGTTTGTGCCAAACCACAGGGGAGAAAAATGAACCACCTCTAAGCGATGAAGCACAGAAATCCCAGCCCATGGCATCGTAAGACCTGATGGCTTACAGCAAGCTGGAGGCAGCTGCAATGATGCTGGTGGACTGTGAAGTTTCTCCCAGTACGTGATCACACTGGGTGATGCCTGTGGCTGGTCCATGTCACCCAGCCCCCTCAGGAACACTGCGTTATGGCTTGATAGGGGGTTCAACTTAAGTTTGATGAGCTCTCTGGGCTGTGACATAATTCAGGACCTACACATCAATATACAGTCCGATCTACATTATATCTTTCAACTTTGTTATGCCTTTTACACAAACCTTCTGCAGGCAGCTTTCTGTGGCAGTAGGCACACACTGGGGAGAACCCATTGCTGCTGCTGACCAGCACTAAGGCATTCAGACAGCACACACAGCACTGAGGTCTTGACAGCAACGTAGCTGCTTTGGTGTGGTGCCAAAGCTGAGGTAATAACACCAGCTTCATAGGCAGACTCATTAGTTCAGGAACACTGCGTTAAAGAAATTACACTGCTCTCAATTTCATTGTGTGGCATAGATGTGCCCTTCACGATGCCCGAGCATGAGAAGTTCTCTCCTGGGTGGCACCCTCTTCTACTGCCTCTCTCAGTCAGATGTAACAACAAAACCTACAGATTACATCACACAGAAGCAAAGAAATCAGGAGCAGTGAGGATATAGGACAATGTAATCTGTGAGCCTCTGGACCAAGTATACGTTTAAGTGACATGTTGAACAGGGGTGTATTGCTAAGGAATGGCCTCTGCATTCTCTTGTGACCATTCCCTCAATGTATTTTGCGATGTTTTGGGACCCCCTGAAATCATGCTGAAATGTCCATGATTTCTGAAAGCTGCTTCGCTCTCCACGAGTTTTCTGGTAATATTGACATAGGAAGGTCAGAATTTCATGCTAGCAAACACTACTGAAGTCACAACACTTAGGGCAGCAGTCAGTTTAGCCCAAATGCATTAGTCCACAATTATATTTTTAAAAACATTTACAGGAAACTGTACCCGTGCCTAATGACATATAATTTCGTGTTCCTTTCTGTATCACCTGAATGTTCTCTCTAAAATCCAGTTCCAGTGGATATCTGTATCATCTATAATCTTTTCAGCCAACAGTTATCTCAGCTCATCTCTGAATTTAAGGCATGTGCCTTAGAGCAAAATAGACATTTGAGGAAATAGAATGTTAGAAGTATGGTATTAGGTGGCCAAGTAGGGCTAAAATTTATCACATTGTGGCCTCCATGTTACCCCTATTTCCACCAAGGTAAACCTTTTTCCAAGAAAAACAAATGTGTAACTATAGATCCTGTACCAGTATTATTTTAATTAGATTTGTAGGAAAGAGAAAGCACAATATATAATTGCTGACTAACTCAAAAATAGCTTCAACTACAAATAATAATAAACAGGTTAGAGCAGTGCATGGTGCCTGGAGATTTTACGGAGCAACACATCAAAGAGCTGAACTCTTGACAGACTACAGCTTTCCTTTGCCTCCTGTTTCCTTGAACAGCAAATGTGGGAGACATTTGTGAGCCACTGGCCAGTTCATCTTCACAAGTCATTCATGTCACAATGGAAACAACTGCCATTAAAAAAAAAAAAAAAAAAATCCAACACAATACTTTCCTGATTCTCAAAGAAGTTTCACTGTAGTTTTTGAAAAGGTTTTTGGAATGTGCATTTCAGGTGATTGACAAGCTTATGTCTGACATAAGTTTGCGTGGAAAAATCTAAGCCCTTAAAATGTTCTCTTAAAGTTATTCTTCCACTGAATAAATATTTTTATTATGATCAAGCATCAAGTGCAAAGTGCCATTTCCTGAGTGCTTGCTGAGGGCTTTTAAATTTTCTTCTGTTGAGAAAATTAGAACAGCAGCGGTAATTTCCCACAGTTCCCCAGGGAACTAATGCATTTTACTCCAGAGAAAAGCACAAGGACCTAAAGCTGTATGGACATGTATTTTTTAAACAATTTTACTCAATGATTTTGTGCCTTAAGGAGTCCAGAGTTCAGAACAACCCTTTTGTGTGCCACAACAATGAACATATCAGCCAGTGACATTTATAAATTTACTATTAATTGAACATGCTTCTATGCCTGGGCTCTAATGCATAATGCTTTGAATCACATTTCTAACAAGGTCCAAACCAAAACATGCCAAAGATGAGGAGGGAGAGAAATCATCATAGAGGGATAAAGAGTCAGACACTCTGCTGGCTGCCAGCTCTCCAAGGATCTGCTGATTGATCAGCAAAACCTGAGACTGACAAGGGTTACCTGCAACACTACTGCTGCTATTCTTGTTCTGTCTCATGTCACCAGGGCACTATTTATCTCCAGAACAATCTTGTTACTGCTGGCTCCCCAGCTGTGAAAAGCAGGCAAAGATGCGAACAACAATAGCTCAGCTCTCTCTCGCTCATGAGCAAACTCTTAACAGAAGCCCAGCTCCTCAGACCTAATTATAGTCAAAAATTCTGTCTCCACTGACTGTGAAGAGGGATGGAGTAAATCTTACCTGACTCAGAGCTAGAATTTGACCGAGCTTATTGCCGGCTGGAGACGTGGAATATGATTTTTCTTTAGGTACTTTAATCTCTGGGGTTTTTTGGATAGTCTGCATCTTTAAAAATATTTAAAAGATTATCTGTATGAAGTGACTAAAACCAGACTTCTAAGAATATCACTGAATGCTTCTCAAGGCAGCACACAGTCTGACCTGTTGCACAGAACAATAAATTTACAATTAAGGGAGGTGAGAACTCTGAACTTTTCAGGACGACTTTGTATGCAATAAAACCCAAAAGAAATGTACACAGTCATCTGGAAAAGAATTATATATATATAAAAAGAATCTTGTATATCCACCACTGCCCAATTTCATTTAAGATCTCTTATCACTCTGAATTAAAACCAAACTCATGATTAACAAATGAAGGCACTGCACAAAACAAATTCTTATAAAAACAGTACTGTTCTCATACAGCACTTGCCATGAGTATGTCACAGAGCAATATACAGAAATATGGTTGAGTATGGATGTACCCCCATTTCTATATGTAGAAATTGAGGTCCATAGAGGTGAATACCCTTGCCTAAAATCCTACATGGATCAGAAATCTCCGCGAGAAGAGCAGATTTCAAAGCCTTTGCAAGAGCTTGATGTGTCAAAGAATTCCAAAGAGAAGTTACTGATATTCAGATCCATTCATAACCTGAAAATGAAATCCAGGTTCTTGAAGTACATGAGTACTCAAAATGAGCATCTGGTCTTGCCACTGGAAGTTATCCTATCTGTCCTTATTCCCAGGTAGAAGAACCTAATGTGCTAGTTAGGTTATATAAAATTAGTAAATATTAGTGTTTGCCTTGAAAAGATAAAATTATAGTCCTTTTTGTTACAAAAAAAAATCCTTCTTATATCTTAAGAGTTTCACAATTTTGGCTCCCTACTATTAATTACGTAACAGTTTCTTAAAGTTTTCAAGTAACAGCTGCCTCAGAGATCAAAGCTGATCAAAATATCAGTGGGTGCTGGGAAGGAGTTGCATTCTCTTTAGTACATTCCTGTGGTTTTGATCAAAATATGCAGAGAATCACATTAAGCCGAGATTCAATTTAGTGGGATGCAGCCATATTCAGCTGACAAGTAGAAAAATAATCTCTAGTTTATTGGATACATGTCTGTGTTTCTCCTCCTTCTGTCTCTCATGTCCATTTTTTCCTACAAAATGTTCATTATATATGTGCAAACTGAATGGGTTCAAGGGTGTTCGAGACTAGAATCTAGCCCATAAACCAATTAGGGTAACAACTGCTTTCACTTTACCTTCTCCATTATGTTCTCAATTGCCAAACTGTAACTACCAAAGCCCGGCTCAATGACGAGTCACATCAAAGGTCCTTAGCGAATACTGGAGAGTAATTGTTAATGGGGACTGCCTCAAGCTTTGCTTTTGTGAGCAGAATATTACCTCTATGCATAAATCCACACACTGAGGGCAGGATATAATGCTTACGTAGGTCTTGCATAGCTTAGGAAAGGGTTCAGAAGGCCATTGTCATATAAGTTTGAAATGGAAAAAACAGCCTTTATATGACTACTCAGATTCACCTAAAGAGAAAATTGACTGCCAAGCAAATAAAATAATTTTTCGTGCTGTGTTATTCCAGTGCCAAATGTTTGCAAATACATCTATCAGCACAAGCAAGGAAATCTATAGGTCTCTTTAAAGTTTTTGGTGCCCATAGGATGATTATACAAGAAAGCACCATCCAGATTTTCTACCAGTGTAATTACATCAATGCAAAAGATTTTGCATATTCTGTTTTTTTAGTAAGAAGAGTAACTTGTTGCCTACTACATTAAAATGTTTCTAGTGATGTAACATAAAATGAAATAATGTACCACTCAAATTGAACTAAAAGGAACCCAAGCTTTTCTGCACTAGTTTAGATACATTAGATTGAACTCATATTGCAACCCTGTGGTAAAAATAAGGCTGTAAATAAGTGTTCATTAAAAATGTGGGAAAATGAATGGAATACCAATGAAATGAAACACATGGTCAAGGACAAAAAACATGTATCCATCAAGCTTCTAACCTACTCTAATCTAGTCCTAAAATTAACAAACACATGATCAAGGTCCCTGACATTTTAGTAAAAACTAAAAGGCTGAAGACCTCATTATTAGAAGAATAAAGTAAAATTTTGTGGTGTTAGATCAAAGCAGTAATTCTTGAAGAAAATACCTTTTTTCTTTTGAAAAAAAAATTATTCCGGTCAACACTTCCTGTAAAGACTGATTTTTTTTTTTTAATTTTTTAAATTTTAGAGAAATGTGGGAATATTTCCTTCAACTTTTTATTAACTGAGAAGCAGCTGTCTGACCCATCTCTGTAAGCCTCTCCAGGCCAGCTTTTCTTCAGTAGTTGCTCAGAATCAGGCCAACTCAATTTGCTCCAAAGAACACAGGAGTCCTTTGAGCATATGGAACAAGGTGGAAGTCATGTGGGATGTGCCCAGCATCACAGCATGTGACCCAGGATATGTCCCACCTGCTTAGGGCTAGACAACAAAGACACACTAGATGCATCAGGATGTGATGATGATGTGGAGATGGGGCTTAGACTCCTACCACAGTGCTGTGAATACCTAAATTTGTTCTTTAGCAGTGGCTCTGAGAAGTAGAGGCATGGCTAGTTCTGTACGCTGGCATGCAGGACAGTTATTTGTTCTGTGCCTGTAACTCAGGGAAAACACTGTCTGGGCAAAGGGTGAGCTCTGGCCCAGGGAATGCAGGATGTGGGATCCAACAGCTGGGCAGGGTGCCCAAGACTAGGCAGGGTGCCCAAGACCAGGCAGGTTTCCCTTGTTTGCCTGATTCCTAGGGAGGGTGCTGCCACAGTACACGGTCCAGCCAAACATTTACATTTTGACATTGTCAGCATTTTACAAAGGAAACGTATTCCTCCAGAAAATGAGCTCTTATTAGGAAAATACATTGAAATGCCAGCACAGCCACACTGCATTTTTCTCATTTCAACTATGCACCTAAATTCTCCCTTTTCTATTTAGAATCATAGAATTGTCAGGGTTGGAAGGGACCTTAAAGATCATTTCGTTCCAACCACCCTGCCATGGGTAGGGACACCTCCCACTAGATCAGGTTGCTCAGAGCCCCATCCATCCAGCCTGGTCTTAGAAGTCTCCAAGGATGGGGCTTCCACCACCTCTCTGGGCAACCTGTTCCAGTGTCTCACCACCCACATGGTGAAGAACCAGCCTGCTGATCATCCTCGTGTCCCATCTCTGGACACATTCCAGCATGTCCATATCTTTCTTTTAATAGGGGCTCCAGAACTGGATGCAGTACTCCAGGTGGGGTCTCACGAGAATGGAGTAGAAGGGAGAATCACCACCCTCGACCTGCTGGTCATGCTTCTCTTGATGCAGCCCAGGATATGATTGGCTTTCTGGGTTGCAAGTGCACACTGACGGCTCATGTTGAGTTTCCCATCCACCAGTATCTCCAAGTCCTTTTCTTCAGGGCTGCTCTCAAGCCACTCACCCCCCAGCCTATATCGGTGCTTGAGATTTCCCCAATCCAGATGGAGGACCTTGCACTTGGTCTTGTTGAACATTGGGAGGTTGGCATAGGCCCACCTCTCCAGCCTGTCAAAGTCCCTCTGGATGGCTTCCCTTCCCTCCAGCATGTCAGCTGCCCCACACAGCTTGGTGTCGTTGGCAAACTTGCTGAGGGTGCACTCAATGCTACTGTCCATGTTGCTGACAAAGATGTTAAACAAGACCAGTCCCAGCACGGATCCCCGAGGGACTCCACTTGATACTGGCCTCCACTTGGACATAGACCCATTGACAGCCACTTTCTGGGTGCAGCCATCAAGACAGTTCTTTATTCCCTGAATTGTCCTTCCATGAAACCTGTATTTTATCAGCTTGAGACCAGGTTGTCATGCGGGACAGTGTAAAAAGCTTTGCTCAGGTCCAGGTAAATGATGTTGGTTTCTCTTCCCTTGTCTACTGACATTGTGACCTTCTCATAGAAGGCCACCAGGTTTGTCAGGCATGATTTGCCCTTGGTGAAGCCATGTTGATTGTACCAAATCATCTCTTTATAATTCTTATGCCTCAGCAGTGCCTCCAGGAAGATCTGCCTCATGATCTTACCAGGCACAGAGGTGAGACTGACTGGCCTATAGTTCCCTGCTTCATCCTTCTTTCCCTTTTTGAATATGGGGATTATGTTCCCCCTTTTCCAGTCATTTGGGATCTCCTCTTCTACCTCTCCTAAACTCAGCTCTGACAGTCGTTATACAACACTGCAGTGTTCTTTTGCCCTCTCAAAGGCTTTGTTAAGTGGTAGATTGTAACTCATTTATAGCTAGATAGCTATTCACTTATAAAGGGCCTAATTCTGCTGTTACAATCCCCTTAATTGTGAGACACTGCATAGAAAAATATGTAAGTATTGAACAAATGGGGAGAAAGATAAGGTCAAGCTCAAACTGCTGAGGTTCTCTAGAATAAAATGGAGTTATATAAATAGAAAATCATATTTTCTCATTAACAAGAAAGTTTTTTCATTTTCTTTTTGAGGCTTTGGATCTGCTATTCAAGACAGTGTGAATTTTTGTTTTCAGTGCCTAATTTTGGTGTTTCTCAAAATCTTCTAATAAACAGTTTAGCTGCAACTTACTTGCTAGCAGATGGAGAGTGCTGGGATTAATGTTAGTTGGCAGATAATGAAAACATTTGTCAGGTTGAAGAGATCTCCAAAGATCAGTACTTCTGTTTTAATGCCTAGTGGCCAAATTCTGCTTTCAGATTCCTCAGCATAAATCAAAAGCAACTTTATCATAATCATGAGTATTAGAAAGGTAAAATCCTAATAGAAGAAAACAAAGCCTCAGGGGTTTTAAAGAAAATGGATTAGTTTAGGTAATTTTGAGCAACTCTTCTCAAGAAAGCACTTGGGGATAGTTAAGTTTAATTAGGCTACAGCTCGTTCTAGCTGTCGGTCGTTTTGTTTCTACCACAAATCTCTTTTCTTTTCCTCTCACATGTACCAGTGCATAGCACTGATAAACCATTGGAACTGCTCATTTGACAAGGACAAAAGGGAGAGGTGACAGGGCCTTTCTATAAAAGACGTGTGAGGGGAATCACCCTTGTTGCTTTTGAATTAACTAGAGCTAAATCTTACTGCAAGAGGCAGGGTTGGGTAGGAAGAGGTACTTGTATCTATGAGCTGACCTGAAGAACACACTCTGTCTGCCTTAAGTGGCATTGGCAGTGTGAGAAGAGCTGGGACTGTGACTACTCTTTTCATTCGACCATTATTTCTGCCTGGGGATATCCCAGAGTGTTTTGTGCTCCACTGGGAGAAGACTATATTCTTCACATTTCCCTGCTGGGACCTTTATGAAAATGCCATGTTTACCTGTTGAAACCATCACAGTTGTCATCTGTTTGGAGTCAAGACAACTACAGGAGAAAACTTTAGCAAGTATATGAAGTTTAGGAACAGGTTTCAGGGTGCTGGGAGATTTTTTTCAATTATTTTAAATTTATTTGGGTTACATATTAATCAGGCAGAAAAATGTGAGTCTAACAGCAGTCAGAGTTAATTATATTTTGAGTTTTCTGCATTCACGCACAATTTTTTTTAACGTGTTGTCCTTGACATGCTGCATTCGAGACAAGAACATGGCAAAATGACTCCATTTCATATATAATTTATTGAATTTTTTTAAACTGTAGATTCCCTGAGTCGTTTTCATGTATAATTGAGTTTAACTTGCATTTGCCTTATTCTGAATTAGGAAATCTTGTAATGGATCAGGTCAGATTTGTACATGCTTGGCATCTCAATTAGAAGCCATTTCTAGGTCCTTACGAATTTTTAAAGTATCCTTGAATCTTATTAAAACGAAATTGAATTGCTCTGGTTTTTCAATCTAAACTTGGGGTTTGAATAGATGAAGATGGAAGGGACTATTTTTTTTACTTTCTGAGTATTATCTTACTTTCTCTTGACTTATGAAGTTCTCCCAAAACCCTTTCTGATTATATTGTCTGGACTGAAAGTATTTATGCTAGTTTTAAAGAAACAGCAGGAAACCAGTGAACTACGAGGAAAACAAACAAAATATATTCCAGGCCTAACTGGAACCCTAACACTATTAGGCACTCCGAAGTATTTGCTGAGGAAATCCATTTAGATGCTTAGAGATTCTACAATACATAATACTGCATACCTACAGATAGCACCTTCTTTTGTACCCTTGCAAGGGCAGCTGGTCTTGCACAAAATGGGACAAAGAGCATAAAAATGGCTGCATAGAGGGTGCTAATTTGGGAAGATGTGAATTTGCTTTCCCAGTCTTGCTTAACACACAAACTCTCACAGTAGTCACTGAAGTATCCAAAAATAGGAGCCTGCAGCCCTAACTATAGCCTTGTAAAACAACTAGAAACCTGTAACATCTCTTCCATTAGAGGGACTTGTAGTTCAGAAAGCTGATAATTTGGCACAGTGCATTTCATGCACTTTCTATAAGTTGGCAGAGTATTTCAAAGCACAGTGGAGTTCAGCAATACCGTTATATCATTTTAATTATGAACCATCCCGGGTTTTATGAACTCAAATCCTTTTGGCCTAATTTGGAATCATATTGACATGCTAACAGAAGGAGAGATGATTGGGGAAAAAGAATGAAAAAGGAACTCTACAATATACTAATATACACATCAGCAAGCAATTCCAAAAGTTAATATATGGCATAACCTTGTATCATCAAAGTGTAAACACAAGGGAAAATAAGATTAGTAACAAAGGCAGCACTTGGGAATGTCACCATGCTTATACTAGAGTCAGCACTTCTATAGGAAAAATTCATTTTCCTTTTTTTTTTTTTTACTTTTCTACAATTTGGAATTTCAGAAGAAATTTCACTTAGAAAAATATCTGGAAAGTCAAATTGGTTTTGAATACTAAATAAAGCACAGTTATTTAAACCCCTTAATATAGTCTGTTCTGATAAGCAATCATGGCACCTTCTTGTTCAACAAGGCTGCTTTCTGATATGGCTACTCATTTAAATGCTAAAAGTAAACATTTGCTCTCCCATTCCTCCTGGAATTGATGCATCTAAAAGGGTTAAAATTTGTTCCTATTACTACTTTGTACAATTGCTGAATTACTACATTTTCATTACCCCCCTTTGTAGAACCTCCCTGAAGGCACGGGAGTTGCACAGGTCTAGAAGTCTAAAGAGACTTCAGAAATTTTGTTCTTGGCAATGACATTGGAAAACATTTTTTCCTGACCTGTCACTTCATAAAAGATATTTCAAAATGTAGAGTGAGTGTATTTGACATAGAAAATCAGTAATCTAAGCAAACAAACCACCAACTATATTTATTTGAAGCAGAATTATACTTCAGAGTTTTTCTGTTATGTGTCACTTTAATTGTAAAAAAAACCCCTGTAAATATTAGTGTTAAAATATTTATATTCTGGGATTGCAGATTTCTCTGCATTATGGCACTTTTTTTTTTTTAGTTTAGAAGTTCAAAATTCCTGACAAAAGTATATATCAAACAATGATAGTGAATTTGCAGAATTTGCAAGAGTTCAGGATAGATACTGAGAAAAGAAAATTTTTGAAATCTGGCTATTAATCTGAGATGTGAGATTTTGAAAATTACGTCCTGAATTTTTTGTTTCAGCTTTACAAAACACTTATGTGCCTAGAGATGAAGAGAAACGGCTAGGGAGATTTATAGAAACACCTAAACATTGCTTGCTAGTCAAGGAAAATTAAGCATGTAAACCAGTCAGATGATTCTGTAAATCATAGTAGATGTCCAGCTGCATATTTAAAAATAGAAAACATTTACAAATCAGTTCTTTTGGAGCTACAGCCTCTCATAAACTGTATCAGCTATTTGGCATCTCAGTATCCAGGGATGGATTGCTTTCAGCCTGGATCCCTATTTAAAGATGATCACAACTAAAACAGCAGTTGTGATGTCACTGGTTACTAAATTGCTATACCTTTTTAACTGATTACCTCCCCCAGACAAATTATATGCTGTTTACTATCACAATCTGGAAAACATACGAAAATATGTTTCTTCTAAGGGGTAGTATGCGAGCTACAATAACCTCTCGTGTGTCATGAAAATATGGTGAAGATTTTGAGATGTTTTCTCCACTAAGATTTTATATTCAGGTAAAAATGAGAGTGATTTGTGATTACTTTCCACATAATATAGAAAGGACTTTTTCCTGTTTCGCATTCAGCTTTCTCATGTGCTGTCTAATATAGACTTGCTAGAAATATAGAAGGGGATGGCACATGTTTTGCTTGGAACAGATGCAAACTTGGATCTAAAATGAGAGGTGTGTTTTGTAAGTTGTTACTGATGACATATGGGCATGACAAATTCAGGACAGATTGTCATTTAACACCACCAAGAACCTTACCGTTCAAATGAGGCTGAATATGACCCTAACTGATTACATCACTGCCTGCACACGTCTTCGTGTCCAGAAGGAATTGTTTCAACTCCTTTGGCATTGTGACAAATGCACAAGTTCACATAGGTTATTTAAATGAATGACTCTGATGACCTCTGTACTGTTGCAAGTGCTCTTGTGATACTCTGTGTTTCTTTATGCTAAGCTGTATCTACATGTGTACAGCAAACAACATGAATGCAGAGAGTGTGACGAAGAAGAGGAGAGCACGCGATCCTTAGTCCTCTGTGATACTGAGGCTTACAGAAGTAATTCTAACATGGAAAACCCTGATGCTGACATCTGATTCCCCAGTATTTAATTTCCAGTTTTCTGTGGTATAACTCAAGTAACAGCCACTCTGCCTTGACACTCCCAAATGATGAAAGGAGACCTCACACAGGCAATGTGATGAACATACTTATTGGCAGCTTAGAAATGATGATTAGAAGAAAGGTATTAGGCTTTAGCTGCAAATCTAAGCTTTTTGCTGGATAGAGAGTCGCCTATAGGTGACTATGGATTAATGATGGAAGAGATGGCCACTTGCTATGTAGCTACTTTCTGGCTTGTAATCAGCTCCTTATTACCTTACCAGCTTAAGCACATTTCCAGAGAGAGCTGTGCTGACCTTTATTCTAGACTGACATGAGAAAAAGCTGTGAAAAGAAAGGGGAAAAAAAAGGGATCTGCTCCTTAAAGAAGCTTAGAGAATGACCAGAGAGTTGTGTGAGTTGTCCAGCTGCCAGAGGAGAAGACAAAACAATCACCTGAGTGTCTGAGTGTGCACAGGATACCTGCCTCCATGCAACTGCACCTTTTGCTTGCATGTGAGACTAGTCCTAAGTGATGTTCTCAGTTTCCATATTAATTTAAGGAATGCGGCCAAAGGTAAAAACCCAGTCTCCAGGGCAGGGAAACAAATCACTTTGACTTCTGAAGGAAATCAATATTAGACGGTGCATTGGTTAAAGCGTGGAAACCCATGGATCAGTTCCAGATTCTGTAAGAAGAGATCTCTTAGGAATTCTTAGAATAGATCTTCATTATATTCAGCTTAGAAACACTTCCAGCGGGAGACAGTTAAGCTGGACAATTTTGCAAGTAGCTTGTCTTTTGGCTTAGAAACCAAAATATATTTTAGCATAATTTAAAACAGTCTGCTAAACCTGTGAACTCTGCCAGCAAACCCGCTGGTCTGCCTACGCAATCTCCTACCTGGGAAAATAATGAGCAGAAGAACAAACCTCAGAAGTCCCCTTTCCCAGTAATGAAAGGTTACAGGGCACTTGGATACCAGGTGATAGGAGATGTTACGTAAAATGATACAAGACCATCCTCAACTACATTCCAACTTACAAAGCTGGATTCTAGAAGACTACTCTGTGGCCTTATGAAATAATGTGAGATTAGAAGCAAATTCATGGTTGAGTTACAGGAATATGAACTTTAGGTAGACAGAAGACACTGTATTGGTTTAACTACTCTTAAACAGTAAAAGGACATTCTCTTTTGGTTCCAGCTGTGCCAGTGCAATATGCTGCCACTCTCAATCTAATCCTTACTGCAGATCATCAAATTTCCTGTTGTAGAAATTATGCTGCCTCAGATCTGCCGATGCTCAGGCTGCTCATGTGCCTTTTCCTTAACCTCTATCAGTCTAAACGAGGCACATTAGTTGAGACGGTTCAACAGTATGTTTTTTCACTAATCCATCTAATTTTCAATAAAATGAGTTAGGGAGCACATGCACAAGCAGTCCTGCTGGCAGATTTGAGGGGGCTGTTACCTTCAGCGCAGGAATAGGTGACGGGGACTGTTGAGATAGAAATGTTTGCAAAGTGAACCTCACATCTCACTCTTCTTCACTCACCTCTTGGCTCTTTTGTCTTTCAGATTCATTGTAATCTTAAAGCTCTGGGCAGTCAGGAAAGTTAAGCCTAATGGTGGAGGAACAAAACCTGAAAAGAGAGAAAAAGATAAAGACTGTAATAAAATCTTGCTTTGTCCAGTCCCACACTCAAGGATTGTGGCTGCTCCCATTAAATTAAGAAATCAAGACCAAAATACCCCTTTTAACACAGATAGTGTCAATTTCAGAAATCAGGGAATAAACTAAAATTTCAAGAACTTTCAGAATCTTTAAAGAGACAGTAAAAGCCATATCATCATAATGACACATGGTTTCGTAATGAAACACTTATTAAAACCTAAAAGCACACATACACGGTCTCAAAGTCAAAAAGCATACAGAGATCCATGCCACACTCCATTTACACAAAAGCTTGGTTAAAAAAGGAGCAAGTCGCCATCTGCTGAACCATCTGCTTCATCCAAGTCCTGTTCTTCATTTACGGTCACTGGCATGGGAGCTTCCACAGGAAAAAACATTCAGTATCATCAGAATCCCCAAATAAATATTTAATACCTTCTAATACCACCCTCAGCTTAATCACAGTACTGGTTTCAGGACAAAATTTTGGCTCAGAACACAGGTTTGTCTTAGCTGGCTACATACTTCAGGATTGAGGACACGTTTTGAAACAGCACTTCAAGTGTAGTGAATTGATCTGAGGGGTTTTGCTCTTTCTGCTTTAATGCTTGTCATGGGATGAGCAGACCATAACCTTGGCAGAGAACCAGTATGAAAAGACTGTATTGTTTGAGCCTGTGGGATTGTGGCCATTTACAAAAATGGTGAGTTTTCCCTGCTGATCCTGGTGCGCTTTCAGTTAAAAAAGGAAAATAAGTGACACTTGCAAGCCATTTATTTCTTTCCATATAACCTGGCAACTACATTAGGTTTTTTGTTACATAATAACTATTTTAATCTAAGCCTACCTTAATGTTTAGCCTACTAAAGTATTTGAGCTCTCAGAAAGAAATTACTTTCCAGCTCTTCTCCTAAAACAAGCCATTTGTGAAATAACTGTCTCTCTGAATGTGGCGTGAGCACAGAAGGGTTGAAGTTTCCTTTGACAGTTAAATATTTTGTCATCAGTTCACTCTTGTCTGTGTCTTAGAAGCTTGTGCAGGCAGGCAGAAAGGCAAGCTTTATACTTTGATGCATTGAGAACACCTGCATATCCCGGGGATAGCTGTGTGCCTGTGTTATTTACTATGCAAACAGCAGAAGATGGAGCAGACAGCTATTCCAGTACCTTTCTCTGTAAACATTCAGTAAACTTTTAATCCAAAGCAGGCCTGTGTGATGCCGACCAAAAATGGTGCATTCCCTAATTCCCAGATGCAGACGTTACTACAGTGGTCAGATTTAGTGGAGATGGGAATAGTCATTATAAAGGGGTTAGGACTATGGCAGCAGACAGATATATTTTTGTTAGTGTCTCTGAAGCAGTTCTCACTCCTAGCTCTGTGCTTCACTCTCCCTTGGACTTTACTACAGTGAAGTAGCAAAATGGACCAAATGAGCATTTTTCTCTGCTCCAGTGAAAAGCAGATAAGTTAGGTTAAAAATCCCAGTGCAAACCTTTCTGCTTCAACACTGGGATGATACCTGAGCTGTTATGGGGCACCTAGGCACAGCAAAGTGGCTTCCCACTGCTCATAGTTAGGATGTTCTGTACAGCCTTTCTTCTCATTCCTGAATCATGTTTTCTTCCCTTTACTATTTTTCCATTTAGTTTAACTAAATCTACCTTGCCTTCAAACACTGAAGAATAGAAAACATGTATTAAAAAAACCCGACCTAAATAAAAACACATCCCCTCAACCCACAAACTTACTCTTCCTTTTGACCCTTCCTTTTCTGAATGAATTTCAGTGGATTTTCCCAACAGGGATTAACTGCAACAGTTAACTGTCAACCCAGTCACCATTTTCCCATGTAAATTAGTGTATTTATTATAGGATTGAAAATGACACTTGAACAAAAGGGAATCTAGGGTCCTTTCACCAGGTTCCTATAGCAACTCTGCACTCCAAACTGCACTCAAGCAGGTACATCTTAGCGTAAAGTGGCCATAAATCTTTTGCACTATGAGTTTTGTCTTCAGCTAGAGATTAGCTTGGTTTCATAGCACAAAGCCATCTAACAGAGGTTGCTCTGGTACATCATGGGCTGGCACAGCCCAAAAGGGATATTCTTGCAGAAAAGGATATGCTGTGGCTGACAGGCATTTCCCTCATCATGTTTCAAGGACAGGGGCTAGACAGCAGCCAATAATGTGCTGACATTTCATCTCTCTCCTACCTCAGAGACCCACTTACTAAGAAGAAATTCTCCCACACACGAATATTTTGGTAAATTTAGTCCCTGGAATGGCAGAATGGAGCTAGAAAGGCTCTTTATCTAACTTGGTGGGATTTATTTTCCATCATTTTGTAAGCTGCTCCCTAGAGCTGTGCAAGGCAAAGGTAATGAGATTGTAAGCTTTCTGCAGTCGTATTTCATAAACATAAATTATAATACAATGTGTAAAGCATAAACTAACAGATTTTAAGTTCATGCTAATAATCTATTCTTCTGTACAAAAGGAAATCATTTGCATAACTGCATTACCCATTGTTTATATAAATATTGTACAAATTTATCATAAACTCCCAGTCTTGAGGAATGATGAACTATGATAGCTATTATTGCTGGGCAATTCTCAAGGTATCTATTTACTACAAAGACAATCAAGACTTCAAATGAGCAAAATGTATTTAGAGGGGCAGCCCAGAGCAACGTGCTCATTTAAAACACAAAGGGTGAATGCTAATTGCAGGTAATAGCCAAAGCAGGCTTACTTTCCACAGCAAAATGATTTAGTGCTTCCATTAAAATTTCCACAAAGCTTGAAAGCAAAACTGAGAAAACTGGCATGGAGCTGAGCACTGGCTGCAGGAAACATACAGCTCTGCTTTGAGCATAGGAACCTGCAGAGGTGATGATAAGTGGATAATGGACACAATGAGCACAAAACCTCACTGCCACACTGGCACACTTCAGAGCCATGGTTTATTCTTCTCTTGGAGAAAGAAGGCATCCAGGACAATATACCTGAGATGGAGAAGCTACACCCAAAAAGCGATTATGGGGTTTAATCTGTCCTTTCTTAATGGTGAAAATCTGCAGCAGCAAGTAAGTGGTAATTTAATGTTTACTCCTGTAGTGACTGTCGCGTTTGGGAACCTTTTGTCCTGAAAGATGGATTTGACTGGAAATGGGATATTTACCTTTCTGTCCTGAAACAATGTTCATATATTTTTTCCTTAATGGCACACAGGCTTGCCTGATTCAGCACCACTTTAGTGAAAAAGAGGTAGGACTCTGTCATAATGAGGAATATTCAGGCCATAGAAATGGACCATACTCCTCCCCGACTCAAAAAAAACCCCATGATCCATATTTCCTGATCATTTGATAACTGTCTCTCTCAGCCTTGGCTGCTTCTGAAAGCATATTACACTGCCCAGCCAAGAGGGCTGCACATATCCTAGCTTCTGTACTTTATTTATAGGGAGGATAAGGCTAATAAGGGTATTTGTAGAGAGTAGTTTAGGGGAATAGCTCTTCTCAAAGCTAGGCATTTGGCAACATTCTCAGAAGAGCATGACTCTGTGTAACTATTTTATCCTTCCTTTTGCATATTCCAAAGACGTGGCAAAATACAGCCCCCAGGTAATGAACCTTTTCACAAGTTCATAATTGCACGCTTGAGGTATCATTAAGTATCCTCATAGTCAAATGTCATCAAAATAAATTAATGCAATTCTGTTTTAAAAACACATATTTAAGAATGTTAATTTTGCACACCAAAGATTTGTTGCTACTGGTTTTCCAAGTTACAGCTTGTTTCTGCTAGGCACAAACCCAAAGTTATTGCTGAAGAGTCACAGCTGAAGGACAGGGAGCTGTCTGCTGTTCCAGTTTCTGGTTTTCTACCAAATTTGCTTCCTGAATTTAAGCCATTTGTTTTGCATTGGCAATAAAGAAACCCCAAAGGTATCAGAAGTGGCACTGTCTGGCCTGTAGCATTACCATTACCTACAATAATGATGAAGAAATCTGAGTCAGGTTCACTGGCAACACCTAGACACTGCAGTGTAGCAACATTTGGCTGGAGTGAAGGGAAGAAAAAACACATTTAGATGAAGTTCAAATTGTATTCCTTTTGTAAAGTAAGAGAAGATTAATTTTCGATCTCTAAAGCTTCATTACTTTGTGGAATGGAATAAATAATTTCTTATCTTTTAACCAATCCCACTTCAGAGCTAGTCTCTCCATGAGGAGTCTTAATTTTGAAAAGCAAGGTCCCTTGTGAAGATTAAAATAAACAATTTAATTAAGCCATTAGGAAATAATTTCTGCTTCCTTTTCACACTTACTCAACTGCTACATTCATTAATTTTTGAAAATTCTCATTGTAAAGATCATAAGTCTTGGTGGAACTAAAGGCTAAAGAACTTTACAGTGCACTGCACTCCATCATAAATCATGCCAGGCTACTTGGCCAACCTCATTTTCCACCATTAGCGAAAGTGATATTGCTTCCTATATGATGAAACTATTTAACAAAATTAAAAATCCTTTGCCACCAATCCTGCAAATTTGTCATCATTTGAACCACAAAGATCCTTATGTAAAAATGGTGTTTCTTTTACTTTTCAAATATAACCTAGCAAAGGGCTTGAACTGGATGACTTGGTAAGTTCTTACCATCTCCAACTGCTCTGATTTTATTTAGCAGCTGTATTAAACCTCTGATTTTATTTAGCAGCTGTATTAAACCAGAAGTATAAAAGCAGCCTATAGAAAGATTTCAAACTCTCATTGAAAAGGGGGTAAAAAATAAATTTTGAAAATTTGAAAATTAAAATTTCTTGGGTTGATTTTGACAGATTCCCAGGATGACAGCTGCTTGTTCTAGATTTCTAAAAAATGCAGCTGTATAGGACCTGGAGCTCAGGCAGAATTCACAGATACTACTGAAATAAGTGACTTCAGTGACTTTGCGTGTCAGTGAAATACATACTGCTGTGGGTGAGATCTTTCAGCAGCACACAACACTGCATGGCAGATGAAGGAACAGTTGATCCATCTGAAACTGCCAAGAAAATTTATGAAACAACCCTATTGCACAAGGCATCAGCTTTGTCTATCCTTGTAAGAAATTTTATGGCAACCTTATTGGCTTTAAAATAAACTGTGCTTTGGTGTATACGAGCCATACTGACTTTACTACGATATCAGAACCCTATACCTGTATCCTGCTGTAATGTAGTTAAGAATTGGACATTTTTGCCTCCTGCTGTCGTGCCTTTTTCATATTTCAATCAACTGTACGACAGCAGTGCTTAAAGAAAGCCTTGCAGAGGCCACTGATAAAATATTTTAGTCATGTCAAATGTCACACTTGTAAAACACTCAAAGTCTGGCCTTACCATTGATTACAGAATTGCTACCAAAAGCTGAATATTAGGGATATGAAGTTCATAAGTCTCAGTGCAGACTCTTGTAAAACTTACTGAAGTTTTCTAGGAGTTCTCAATCCAAGTACTAGCACGCCACTCTCAATTTGAGAAGGCTCAGCGATTTCACAAATGACAGTGGCATGATTCAGGCTGCTTTCTTTAAACCTTTCTTCATATTGACACTACAGTAAATGCTGAATGTCAGAGGAACTGCCACCTTCAATCCTGACTTGTTGCTACTGTTATCTATCACTATTACTGAACGACAGCAGTGCCCAGATCCCAATTTACATCAGTGTTTTAGAGCACAAATTAAGTGCACAGAAAGACAGTGAAAAAGTCTTTACCCTGATAAATAGTTTAAGTAGACAAAACCAAAATGGGATAAAAATTAAATATAGATACCCAATTTGGAGCAACTTGTCCAGGATTATAAAGCAAGAGTGGCAAAGCAGGACATAGAGCCAGTGTTTCTGAGCATCTACATTATGTTTCAATAACAAATTTACAACTTATTATGGTATGACCGGTATTCCCTGTTTGACAGACACCCAACAGAGACTGTTAATGACTCTCAATAGAGTTGATGACTATTTCATAATGCCTGTCTCTAACTGGCAAAAGGTTTTTTTAACATCCTGATTGTTAAATGCACAGAGAAGTTATACATATAGGTAAAACAGAAAGAAAAGGGAAAAAAAGGCACAAATTTGTTTTACAGAGTTACAGTATATTACAAAGACCATGTATGAGCTAGCTGCACAGAGGAATAATGAATCACACAGGATCTGCCTTCAACTCCTGCATGCTGCTGAAATGCAGTGATAGAAGGGGTTTATCTTTTAGATCTTTCACTTCCAGTGATACTGATCTGTCTCTCTTCCTTCGTCCCTGGTGATTCTTTCTTTTAAACATTTGTTTCCTGCAGAGACTTCAACTTGCCATGAATTTTCCTGTAGTATTTACATCGTACGTGATACTAGCAGAGATAGTAAGTGAAGCCTGCAATTCGAAATACTGTACTCTCTTTAAGCTAATGTCTCTTAATAGTCCTTCTGACACAAAAAGACTATAAAAGAAGGGGAGATTAATTTGCTGAAGTACCAGCACAGGGACTCTTCTTTTGTGTGTAGAGAACTGGAGAGACTGCAGCGACACAGGCTATGGTGAAACTCCACTGTGCTGCATGTTTCCTCCATCTCCTGAAACCCATGAGGATCCTGGGGGAAAGAACTAAATTGCTGTACCTCCAAATGAGATCAATGCAAGCCAGAGACCAAGCAGATTTCCCATTCTTCTCAGAGCAAGGACATGTAAATGATGCCTGGAATCCAGGCTTTTCTTCTGCCCTTTGCTTGCATACATCTCAGGGGTAAGATCAATTTTGTCACTGTGTAATTGCATTGACTTCTATGGACTTGTTTCCTCTTTCAAAAGAAAATTTGGTCTAAGAATTCAGATTTGGTAAAAAAGTGCCCTAAAATATTCTAGTAGGCCAACCCTGCAGTCCCTGGAACTGCTTTTGATGGAAATTTGCATGTGGATACAAAAGCATATTTAGACATTATTAGTTAGATTTAAGGCTAAATGTAAAACATCTGATTTAACATTACCCACTCCCATGAGTTTTGTTTGTTTATATGCATAAGCAAAATTCAATGATTGCCTGTTAAAATATTATTCAAAACATAAAAATCAATTAAAATAATTTTCTACAATTCACTCATAGCCAAATGCTGACACAGTTTAAATTGGCTCACTACCTCCCTCAAAAGCAATGGGAAAACAAAGCTAAAGATGAATATGGATTTAGCCACTTGAAGAAAAAAATCTTCAAGTGTTTTTCCTCCCACATTACAAAGTAAATGAAGAACAATGAATAATTAAAAGGATTGGTCAGCTCTTAAATAAGTTTTACTCATACTTGCTCTAGGGTACATAAATCTATATTGATAATTTAAATAAAATAAATTCTCTTTTTAGAGGATTTAATAAAACCGAATGTAGCTGGTAACTAAGGAAATAGGCGTTCTAGCACCTGCTCTTTCTTGTATTTTCTTGCAGGCAAAGAATACACAGTTTATTACAGCCCAGGCCCTGCAGACCTTCCTGGTGTGAAAAAAGCATCTGTGGCTTGCAAAACGCTGTCACTATAGCTGCAAAAGAACCTGCTGTCAGGATAAACCCCAGGGCTATCCCCTGGGGGGTCTACACGGAGTCCACACAGGCTTTAACTTTTCATGGAGATAACTGCATTTCCCAGGGATTCTCATCTTTTTTTGTAGATTGTGACATTCCCTGGAGTTTTTAGGTTGTGTTTCCCCCTTCATCATGGATTAAAAGCATCCTCTCTAATTCACCTCTTCCTTGATGAACAAGAAATTTATCTAATCCAATCACAGCAGCATTTGAGGTTGTGAAGTAGGTGTGATGTAGTAAAGACTGAGCCAGAACTCATATTTCAAGATTAAGAGTTGTTATCTTTCATCGACATGTTTTGTTCCTCTTTTTGTATAGAGGGATATATCTTAAAAAGCACTGAACTCTCCACTGATCCGACATTTAAAAGCCAGTGAGAACCTATTATTAAGTAGGAATTAAGATTCAGTAAGAAAATAATTTTCCTTTTTGTGACTTGACTAGTTATTTTAAGTAGGGAGTAACATTTCAATAATCAAGAGAAATTAAATGGTTGGAACATAACAGCTGATTTTCAAAGGCTTTTTTTAACAACAGGAGTTAAGCACTTACATATCTTTATAGATCTGCCCCATGGTAATGAGTAATAATATTAATCTGTGTTGGAAATGGGGAGCAGTGATATGTTTCCAGGATCAGCAGGTCCCAGGTAGGGCTACAACTGAGAAAACTTGTTTCTACAGAGGAGAGGTGCTTCTGCTTCCAGCTTCTGCTCTGTAGACCCATCCTCATCTCAGAGCTGTTTCACTGTTTCCCCCCCTATTTCAAGCACTCATTATTTTCCACTTTTTCCCACTCAGGGTAACATTTGAGAGAAGGTTCTTATTCAGACATGTTTTATTTATTGCCTGATATACCCTATAGCAAGTCTACTGCAGTCCACATTTCTCTTGTACTCCTGACATATGTTCCAGCCATTTCCATCTTTCCTGATCTTTTGAAAGATGAAGTACTACTGCACGGTGGCAGAACTTTGTATGCCTAATAAACTCATTTAATATCTCAGATATTTCCAGATCATGAACTGTTTGGTTGCTTATTTACTTAGAAATACCTAATCAAAGACCTCTCCAGCATGATAAAATTCATTCCCAAAGCAGCTTCATATGTTAGAGGATCAGACATTATGTAGCTAATACTCAGCCTTGTAGAATGTCACTAAAGAGCCATAAATATTCCAGGAAGTTTTGTAACTCAAACTCCACTAAAATTTTACATCAGTGCAGCTTCTTGTTCTTGTATATTAGGTAAACTTGAATACGTTTAAAATGACTTGGTCTTTTTGTTTTCTGTTGTCGGCCTGATTATGAGTCTTCCTGTCTCTGGACTATGATTTGCATCTATATAGCCAAGCTAGAAGGGTATATTAGCCTTGGCTGAGGGTGTTATTAATACATTGGTAGTACCTCTAAAGTCTGAAGCTATAATTTCACATTAATGAGCAGAATTGCTTAAGGCTGCTCAAGCAGGGTTTACCTCATCCTTAACCCCAGTCTGTAGTTGCTTGTGCCAGCACAGGTATTAGTGCACTGTACAATAAGCCACAGGGAACGTGTGCATGGGGAAGTGATTTTTCCTTTCCCTGACATGTTTTGCCATGTGACCAAATGCATAGAAAGACTGTAACCAAATGCATAGAAAGACTGATGCTGGTGTGGGTACAAATTGCCAAGGGAAAATCACATCCACTGAAGAAGTGCATGTGGAAAGACAGTCTCTGATATTCTGAACTTACTTTCTTGTTTGTTGTTTTTTGTTTTGTTTTTTTTTAACCTGGCTGATATAGCTAAATGTTATTTTATAGACTGCCAGAGATGCCTGGCAGGTTTTTAATTCTGGTTAAAAATGTCGTGCTTTTCCCTATGAATTATATTTACCCAGATCCCTACTTGTTATAAATCCTTGTCACTCGCTGCATATCAATGAAGCAATAACAATATGCAACAAGTTAATAAATGCCACAGGCAAGGAGGGATTTAAGCAACAGCTTATCTTCAGCTGCATGCTTCTTCATGAAAGGCAATAGGGCTGAAGAACATGTGTAGGTGTTTTGCTGAAGCACGGCTCAATGGAAAGTCAGACCTGAGCTTCCTCTGCAAAACTGTCTGAAGTTATACAGATTAAAATGTGGTACAAGAGCTTAGGGAGAACCTAAGAAAAAAGCAAGCAGCTAAATACCATGTTATGGGTTTTCATCTTTTTTGTGGAGTGGAATTAACCAATTTCCATGCTTTTGGTAGAATACTCACTGAACAATCCCTTTAGAGAAACAAAAATTGAATGGGCAGCCAGTCGTAAAAATAATTGCTCAACCTTTATCCTTTCCAGCTGATTTTTGAGAATCTGAAGTTGAGAACCCTCCTTATGCTAAGCATGAATTGATTTGTCTAAAATTGAATTAATTTAATTTGGGAACAGTCGGGTTTGAAGGCAAAATGTTACTTGACCAAAATGTATTATCTTGATTTCTGACTTTGGTGTAAGTGCAATCAAAAAACGAAATACCTGGATTTTGAGGATGATTATATCTACACATGAGACCAGTACTTTTTTATATTGCCAGCAGCAGAAGCTCTTTGCTACAAAGATCTTTAGACTAGCAGCTTTAATATGAAAACAAGACACAGAAGTCCCAGAGCTCCATTTTCTCCTTAGATACTGGGTAAGATGCGTAACACTTCCATATTGGATTTTGACATAAGAGGAAGAAATATACTTACAAGCCCACATGACATCAATACTTTCACACACATTATTAGTCTAGTAAAATTCTTTTTTTAAAACTTCTAAGACCAAAAGCTATAATTTGAAAGGGTCCAAAACACAAAACCCATGGAGATAAATTAATAATATAGAGACTGTAAACTGGCTTTACACATCAAAAAACATCAAGAGATTATCTAGGTCTTTTTTAAAGTGTCCCATTATAGAAAACAGCAGTATGAGAGTTAAAAGGAGGAAGTGTATTCCAGAAGCGGATATGAATTTATCTACAAGACCATGGTTGTGCAAGTTAACATTTAACATTAAGTAAGATTGCTAAACTCTGCAAGATGATAGTGAAATGGTGTGATTTTAAAGCCACCATTCAGGCAACTGTTAAGCTACTAGATCCCAATTCATAGAAGGGCTAAGAACTTGCTGTTTCCAACACTTGCCCTAGAAAACTAAGGGTGCTTAGCAACTTGGAATTCATGTCTGAGTCTGGCCAGAGAAGACTGCAGAATTACAGCATATATTAACATGCAGCTGTAGCATGTTAATGTCTTTTTTCATCATTTACAAAGACTAATATGCACAGAACTGGATTTCTTCTATCTTTTCACCTGCTAATCAACAGTGATCATTTCCACTGACGTACATTACAGCAACACACAGTATCCCAATATTAAAGGCCCACTGCCTTACCGTCTGTACACACACACTGATTTCTGTCATGCCTGCATGTTCTGTGGTTGGTTCGTATGCACAGTAAGTGCAAGCAAATTTGTGTCTTCCACATTTGTTAGCAATGTAAGCCCACCTTCCATGTGAAAATACAGCATAGAAAAGCACTTCTCTCAGTGTGGATCACAAACTCTTTTGGTGTCCAGAAAAACATCAAGATATTGACACCATCCAAAAAACAAGTAACTCTCATTAATTGCTGGCAGCATGGTCTAGCTCAGTGTTGGTGCAGTTACTCAGTGATAAAGGCAATTAAAGCTAGTCAGCTAGTCACTGGGTAGTACAGATATGACACTTGCTAGAGACACAGGAGGGGAGAGTTACATAAAGATCCATGAGCTGAAGATTCTTGCAAATCTTTGAGCCACCCTTGTATAAGCTTTCTCAGCAGCTAGAGTGAAGTTTCCAAAGAGAGAGCTTCTCCCAAGAGGTTTCACAAAATACTTGTTGTATACATCTTGTATCGACAAATCTTTCCTCTGTAATAAATGTTTAAACTCCCCAGGCCCATTCTGCCTTTTTATTCATGGTTTGGACAGCATTTTACAAAAGAGGGTTGTTCAATTAGAAACACTGTCTGGCATGTCCATTTTCTTTTTCTGAAGTCACTGTATGCCTGGAAGGCTTAAACAACTTTTTTAGGTATTCCTCATTACCAGGTAAAGGAAGTAGGCCTGCTTTGAGAAAGAACAGTATTCCTAGGTAGGAAAATAAAATGGATCAAGAGTAACAGACAGGTTTTTAATTCCTACTGAAATGATCAGACACAATTCTTGCAACTGTTAATAGAAGCAGCAATAAATAATTATTTAAAACACTGGGACCTAAGCACATTTTGAACATTTTACTGATGAGGGGTGACCTGAGAACCTGGAAATATGTTGCTAGTTTGGGTTTTTACTGGATACTAAAAGAAACCCCTTGGTACCTGTTTCAGTTACTCAGAATTAGGTACAGAGATTTTAGAATAAGCAAACTCCTTAAGACACAAGCAGATTTCTCTTTTCAAGTCTAGTTAAAATATATATGTGTATTTCAAGCTCTTTCCTATCTCCTGCTAGCTTTTAGTCTTTTTTAATGAACTCTTCACTAATTGGTAAAGGTCCTTTCCAATTTGTGACATGTTTTTGGATTGTTCAACAGATCTAATTAGCATTAAGTCACTTTATATCTGAATCAAGCATTTTTCTGTTCCTCTATCCTCCAGCATTTAATGAATTAGTGCCTATTAATGCCTTCAGGCCATTATTAAAGTTTGTCCTTTAATCTGGAAGTTTGAATTGATGGTCCCTGACTCTAGAAACCCATTGTCTGTGAACTCAGGGTAGTGAATGGGAGAGAAGGAAGGACAGCAGGCCTGGAAGTGCACAGAAAGGAAGCGAGACACTGAACATCAATTCAATCACCAAGCTGAGCTGAAGACTGAGGTAGTGTTTGAGGGAAGGTGGCTTTCACACCTCCCATTCAAGGCTGCAGGAGGTATCTCAGACTGCGGAAGTCCTGCCCTTCTTAGCATCACTGGCAGATCCCAACCAAAACTACCAAGCTTGCAGCACTGTGTAATCCGGGAAAGAGACTCTGAATCAACTTTTAAGAATACGCATAAGTAGCCACAGAAAGGAAATCTACAGTGAAGAACAAGTTCTACACATTCAGGAAATACCTGTGCAAATATGTGCAAACCAATAACTTCACTGGCTCACACTTAGACAGTTATTTACAGTCAAAATAACCCATGGCACATAGAAGAGGCCGACTGACATGGTGGGGAAGATAAATAGTTGCCTAGATAAATAATTTGTAGAACATGCAGTATCTGAGAACAGGTTCAATGAATGCTCCTTTGTTGGCCAAGTATGAATGAACAACAAATAATTCAACCAAATACCCTCACCAAGCAACACACAGTAGATTTTTATTTGCAAAACCTGAAAATCATCCTATTTTGTTCTCATTTCACTAGTGTTCCTTTTTCCCTTAGAGAGCACAGAAAACATTATGCTTTTGTCTGAAAACGCTATAAAGCAAAACCGGGAAAAGAAAGCAGTAGTGAATGAGAAGAGGTGCTTTTTAGAGACCATTTCTTTCAACTGCTTTTTTGGTTTTTGCTTTTAGTCAGAGTCTGTGTCTCAGTGGATAATAATGTTAAAAGCTGGATGACACCCACACACAGCATCCCAAGTCTGACATACCAAAGATAACTCAAGGAGCAGAGACTCCCTTCTGAGCTCTGAACAGCTACATCTGTCTCAGTCCTTTGAGCTTTTTCATTCTCACTCAGCATTTATTTCCTCTCTTTCTATCCATCAGTTTGCATGAGCACAGAAACGCCTTCTCTTCCACAAAACTGCTCAGACAGCTGCCTGGCTAGAGTTGACAGAAACCTGTATTACAGGAACTGAAGCAATGGCAGAGCTTGCATTGAGAGAACAATGTGCTACGCAAGTGTAGCTGTGGCCACTGGCGTGGGCCAGCCTTGACCCAAGTACTGGTGGACTGTTTGAATCTCGATGTCAAAACTAAGCTGGCCAGTATCTTGCCTCACCACATACTTCAGCAGCTGAATTCATCTACTGAAACTGGGAATTTTATCATCCACTTCAGTTCAAAGACTGTGCCTACATTGCCTCGAGGGGCAAGCAGAGTACATGCCAATCTGTTCTACTTGTTCAAAGCAGATATATTAAAAGGTAAAATCTTGCTGACTGACAAATTACTTGCTATGTTGTTTATTGTACATCAGCTACTTCATAGCTTCTTCTTTTGTTCAAATTTGGCTCAAGCTCCATCCACAAAGAAAGTTTGGAAATGTACTTGGAAAAATACCTCTCTTCTCTCCCAGTGCCATGCCCACTGCTGCCAGCTTTTATGATTTGACTGAACAACAACCCAAAGCTCAATCCAAACCCTCAAGGCTGTTATTTTTACATTTCATAATTCTTACGCCATTTTCGGGGTTCCCAAATGCCTGGCAGTCATTTTCAACATCTGATGCTGGCAACACTGCATATTGCATGCTGTAGCTAAGCTCACATGAGCTGGATCCTTCTCAATTTAAAGGAAGCTGATTTCAAAGCATATTCAGTAAAGTGTTCATCTAGAGACTGATTTTTATGACTTCCCTGATAAAAAACAGTGTTCACAATCAGGCTAAAGCTAAATGGTTTATTTTAATTGGCTTTGAAAGGGAGAGCAACTTATCAAGAGTTAATATTCTGAAGGAAAGGGAATTCAATGGGAGAACAGCTGGGGGAAATTATTCCAATGGATGAATGACTAGTTTAGTTTGACTGTTACTTCTCGTGGCAAAGGAATGTTAAGCAAGAGGATTGATCATTTAGACACATTACCAAAAAATAAAAAATAGGGAGTTAAAAAATAATCTCTTCACTAGTTCCTATCATTGATTCTAAACTTTTCTATCTGAACAGGAAAACTTCTATAAGCTCCCAAGATCAGAAATTTGTCCAATCCTTATAGGCTTACGCCTTTCCCACACAGCAAGATACTTGAATTTAAAATGTTGTGTTACTTAGCACTTAAAATCTTGGCCATATACTCATTCTAATTACTTTCAAAACCAGGTTTTGACTATGCAGCAAATGAGATAGCTGGCTTGTTAGGATAACACTGCAACATTCCATTACTGCCTTTTTGTGCTAAAAGAGGAGTCAGTCATGGCATGCTGCAATATTCCCTCTATTTTTAAAATGAGCAAAAATATATTTCTGCATTTTTTATATTAGACTGAAGGATCTTTCCAGTTCTGCTTAGTATAATTCTGGATAGTTCCTCTAGCTCTGAACAGGAGCTTTTATAAGAAAACAACAGATAATTCACACCAGAAGACTTCTTTCTTTGTCTATACTGTTGCTTGGTTTGCTTGATGCATGGGGCAAAATGCAAGTGTTAGACATGCTGCAATGTCTTCATGTGACACTGGTTAGTCAGTGTCAAAAAGCTGGAACCAGCAGAAAAAGAATGAAATTAGGCAACCTTTTATAAGTTTTCACAACTCCTTCATACAGATGCTATTTGGAGGTTAAGCTTACAATGCGGACTGCACGGCTCCCTGGCTTGGGGTAGTTTGCACTGCTCTGGGCATGTGAAGGTGCCCATCTGCAGCAGAGTCATTTGACAGGTGGAATAAACCTACAGCAATTCAACAGCCAACAACAGTTTTTGCCCCTGGTCAAAGGACGTAGCCAAAAAAAATGGGCATGAGGGAAATTACCATTGCTTTCATGTCTCGTGTCTTTCCAGTTGCTATACCAGCATCTTACAGTCCTTTACATTTTCAAAGATGACTGCAGCCATTGTATTACTATAATTTGTCTACATGCTCAGACCTCTATTGATAAGCAAACAAGTGATTGTTTTCAACTAACTTTTCCAAATGTGCATACACATTTTCCATTAATTAGAATGACTTTTCCAGAAATGGATTCATGGATAAAGTCTACAACTAAAATGGAACTGTACAAATAATTTACTCTGGTGGTTTAAATGACGCTTTACGCTTCTTTAGAATTGCAGATTATTTCAGAAGTGATTGTTGGTTTCTTAAACATACCTCAGACAACGTTCACAAATAATTCTTGATTTGCAACTACACTTTCCTGGGAGATGTTCAATATTCAAAGTCTGATGTGAATTGATTGAAAATTCCAGTCATACAAAATAGAACTTTGTATTCTAATTAAAGCAGTTCTAAATGAGAGGCTTGGTGCCATGTTTTATCAAATTAAAACTTCCATTCTGCAGAGTCCCTTTCAATATTTGTTTTATACTACTGCTTCTGTCAATAAAATAGCTTCTTAGTATATCTGTGAAAATGGAGCATAAGAAATGTAAGCATTGTTGAAAAAAGTGGATTAAGAATTCATGTTCATATTTATGGTTTCCGTTTCATGATGTTAATTTAATTTAGGATAATTTTTTTCCAATAGGACACAAATAGAGAAGTTGTCCTAAGTTATTTCTTTGTGGAGAACCTAGAATATTATCAGTGTAGTTATTGATTATACAACAATGTTCAAAGGTTCTCAGAAAGCACAGACTTTAAGAAGAGATGATACACAAGGATATACACACAATATCAAACAGATAAAAATAAGTGTTTGCAGTTCTGGGAGGCAAAGATGGATTGCCCTTCCCTTGGAGGAAGTCTTCTTTTTGTATAGATACTGCCAGACTTTTACCATGACTCGGAAATCATTCTAAAGCACAAAACTGGTTTGCCTGAAAGGGCATCACATGGCATTTGCAGTATTCCCCATGGGCAGAGCACTGCAAGGGCTTGCCTTGAAGGGCTATTTGAAGAGCCAACAATTCATTGATTGCTCAGTGCTGTGAAGGCAAGTGTTATCTTAGTGCTTAATGTTTCTTGCAATTCTTTTTAATTATTATTTGTGCCATCTCCACCCCTGCAGCACCACAGGTCTAGCAGAGGAGTGTGCCTTTTGGAGATGCTCCAGGGCACAGACTTCTTCAGAACTAGACACTGGATTCAGCTTTCAGGGCATGTGAAGTCACTGCCATTTGTGGCTACATTTGAGCGGTTTGCCTCTCTCATTATTTATTTATTCTTGTTGCAACTTGACTGTATTGGTGTGTAGGGGTCTTGAATTTTTTTTTTTTTTTTTTCCTAATCTGTGCTCATATAAACTAAATCCAAAAGGCTGGAGAGAATATGCATCTGTCTGTGAAGGCCTTACACAGTAAACCCCTTTCTGAAGTACATGAGCCAGGATGGAGCTCTTCCTAATTTTCAGAAATGTTCTGACATACATGCTGGATGTCTAGTGAAGAACTAGGCTCAGTAAATGGGCATGTCTTATTTCCCATTATGTTCTAAGGGACTGGGATGTGTACAAATCAAGTCCCACGGGAAAGACCTGTCTTTCTCCTAGATTCATCTTTCCAATCCAACACACACTCCAAGAGCACAGCCATGTCTTCCATCCACATACAAAGTAAAGAGGATGAAGCTATCCCTGCCACCCCTCCACCAAGATATTCTGCCACGTCTCTGATAAATAGTATCCCAGAAGCACATCTGCCTTGGGGACATACTACCCAGAATGGTAGTATCCCAGAAGCATGTCTGCCTTGGGGACATACTACCCAGAATGCCAGGAAAGATAACCTAGAAGAGCATTGTCTTTGCAGGGTATCACTGACATTATTGAAACTCTGTCTCCTTACCTGCTTTACTTCCCAAAGTTCCTTATTCAACTTCTGTCTGATCTTAAATATTCAAATAGAAACATATAATCTCATTAAATTTAATGCCTATGCTCTTCTACACAAACTAGGTGTCCTGCTCTCAACCCTCCCTTATAGGCAGGCAGGCTCTGGATGTGGATCCCAGCAAAAGCTTAACATAGCTTCAAGATTTTGGGTGCAGGGAACATTTCCATATTCTGCACAGTGCAAGGGAGGCCTTATGTGGCAGATCATCTCTGCACCTAGAGACCTGGATACAGAGAGGCATCCAAGAAAAGAAGCACTTTGGCAAGGATTTTTGCCATTAGCTTTCAAGCAGCAACTGAATAAGCTGTCTGATGGGGGGGGGTTTAATCATTGTGAAAAGGTTTTTCAAGCATTTTGAAACCACTAAGAAATGCACTTTCTGGATTTCCGTACAGATTCCATTTTTCACTGTCAATGCATCCTAAGTTGCCAAAGCTTTGCATATTTTGTAGCTTTTTTTGCTTTTAATGCATTTATTTGAGTTTCAGTATGATTAGCTGATAACTGAACAAATTCCTTAGGCGGGAATATTATATATTATAACCAGGTTATATGATGATTAAAAAAAAAAATACAGGATAACTGAAAAGTACAGTCTTCAAGATAGAACAATAATCTCCTTCAGAAGTATAAATGAACTATGGTGACAGTGAAAATGACGTCCAAATGTAGTCCAAGACCATTATTCTGACCAGTTTTAACCTAGGCATCACAGCAGAGAGACTTGAGAGAGAGAAAATGCCATCAGAGTGTGGGAGGTAGGATAAATCACTTTAAATTAGGAAGCATCAGAGAGGTAGGGCTGGTGGAGGGATTGTGCACACTCCTACCAGTCCCTAACACAATTCAAAGTAGACTTCACTTGGTGCTGGAATGAGAGGGCTACAGTAGTCTGAGTCTTTCAGGTATTTCTGTAATGGGTTTTTGTAGAAATAAATGCTACTCTAAGGAGGCATAGCTGTACCATACCTCTCTGATGGGTCGTTTCCAAAGCAACTGACTGATAGCACCTTTGATCCATCCTCAGTCTAGGCTTTGTACCAGTAGCATGTCTTTCCATTTATTGCACTGCTCCTTCAAAGCTACTGATTCCCTTTCCCATTTTCTGCACATGGATCCTTGTCCTTTTCCTTCCTTCTCCCTTTCCTGTGCCCAGGTAGGATTGCTGCTTCCCCCAGCTTCTTCAAAACATTCTTAAACTGCTTGCTTGTGCTTCAGTTATTTTAGACTACATTTTTGAACATCAGTATCAGTTGGCAGTTTGGTCAGCTGCTGTTTTGTAAAAGAAACTTTCCATAACACAGATTTATATGCAGCCTTGATGCAGACCACCCACTTTTTCATGCTAGAGGTATCAGAAATACACCCAAGCCATTTAACTCCAGAACCACTGGACTATCATTGAGGGTGAAGGATACATTGGCTATGGCCATAGCAGGCCATAGCCTTTCTAGTGTGAATACCTATCAATCAAATGACCATCTGGGGGGTCGGGAAGAAGGATGGAGACTGAAGCACTTGTCAGTCACTGTGGGAGCTACAGGAGACAGTGACCACAAAGTGGGAAGCAGAGGGACAAGGAACAACTTAAGAAGTCTGATGTCTTCTTTATGCAAATTCCAAAATCATAACACCATGCCATTCTAGGTCCCTGCTACCAGAAGACAGTACCATTCTATGCTATGGTCACACCGCTTTCATTTAGAAGTGGTTTATGGAAATGATTAGCAATGATTTTGAGATCAATTTCTGCTTCAGCCCCTCTGACATTCATTGGCAAAGGCCTCTGGCTCTCTCGGGGAGTTTTGCAAATGCAGCATTAAAGCTTTTATACCTCCTGTCACTAGTTATCACAGCAATGTGAGACTGCATTTTTGCAAATGGAAGGTAAGGGGCTGGATTCTGTTTACCTGCCCAGTGCTAGAATACCACAAATTCAGAATGGCTTCAGCCTTGAGCATGGCCACAGGCAGCACATTGGAGACCTCAGCTGAACTGGTTTTCTGCAAGAAAAAATTAACCCCATCTTTCTTGAAGAATATTACATAAAGTATATAGAGCACTGACAAAGTGTTTTTAAAAGGGACAAAGACAGAAGATAGTAATAAAGCCAGAGATATTAAACTAGGGAAGGTGAGAAAATGGCAACAGGGAGAAGGGAAACAGAAAGGAAAGAGGACAGAAGAGTTTGGGGAATGCAGCGACTGCTATGCTAGTCAGAACAGAACAAGTGTTTTATCTCTCTGAATGAATGGATGAAGGCCATAGAGACAGTAGGGAGCAGGGAGATGAAAGAGGCAGACTTGGCAGGAAGATGTCTGTACATGGAGGTATGGAACTGGCTGAGATAAGCAGAGCCTGGCCTCCAGGCTTAGTTGTCACTCTGCTCTTCCTTGCATGCTGTTCTTGTACTGTGGCAGGGTTGAGTGTGTAAAGGGTTAAGAAGGGACTGCATCATTTTAGAGCCCCTGCACATTAAAGGGGCTTCAGTGCTCTGTCAGCAGTCTTTCCTGGAAAAGAAAAGCAAGCTAAGCTTCAAATGAAAAGACTTGAAAGAAGCTGAAATCTTGTATTTTGGCAATAGCAGAACAAAACTTTTCAATTATTCTGTAGAAAGTAATCCCCTTCTGCTATCACGATTTATATTAAACCGTAACTAATTATACTAAAAATATATTTTTGATGAGCAAACTATTTGCTTAATGTCATCCAGCTTCATCTGCTACCTGTTACTGTTGTGCTCAAGAAATTAGATGTCAGTATATACCAGCAAATACTGAACGGAGAGGATTCCTTAGATGGGGCTGAAAGATTTGTAACACAATTCCTCAGGTTTGTAGGAATAAAAAAATCTCTAAATTATTGTACATAGAAGAGAAAGCTAGAAGAGATTCCTTATTACTTTCTGCACTGGACTTCTGAGAAGAACCTGAGAAAACACCAAAGTGTGGATTAAAACTCTCCCTGATTACAGAGGTTGATTAATGGGCACATGGGAGAAAATGAAGATAAGCTAAAAATGAATGGACAGCCCTATTAGCAGACCCCAAGAGTGATCTTCCAAATTTGGAAGGATGAGAAACAAATCAGCTGTGTACACATAAAGCCTGCAGTGGCTATGGCACGTTTGAACATCTTTCTTGGAAAGCCAGTTTCCAGCTGCTGTGGGGCTCAGTAGCCCCAAAATGTTTCCTCAGAGTAATACTGTTCATAACAGTCGCTGTGTATCTACTGAACAGAGCAGAGCGCGTGTTCAGATTTAGCAGCCAGCCTTCAAAGGCAGGTAACAGAACTGATGAGAACACAACTGACAAAAGTGTATGCCAAAATATGAAGATATAAAATCAATACATGTAGCAGAACAGTGCCAGATATCATAGTTGTCACACCTAGGATATGGAGGTGTTTTAGGGCAAGTGAAAATTATTCTTTGCAGCACTGATTCATTAAAGAATACATGTACACAATATCTCCTAATCACTTGTTATTATTCATAGTAATGTATCTTTATAGGTTTGAATTTGATATTCTTCTGGATAAAAATCTGAGGGAACATTATGTTCATGAAGAGCTTAACAAAGCTGTAATTTCAAAATAACTTTTTAGACATTCTTTTAATGGTAAAAGCTGTAAAGGCTGCTGGTTAAAAAAATAGATTGTTTAGTTAGATTTAGTTAAATTAGTTAGGTTAAATTGATTTAGTTAGATTTAGTTAAATAGATTGTTTAGCACCTGCGGTGCTGCAGGGGTGGAGGTGGCACAAATAATAATTAAAAAACATTGCAAGAAACATTAAGCACTAAGATAACACTTGCCTTCACAGCAAATAAATAATACATGCTCAGCATAGCAGATGACTTCTTTTCCTCTCTCAAACATGCTGGTCAAATGCGGAAAAGTAAACTCTAAAGAGACTGGGGTTAATTTGGCTGTCAAGGAAGAATATTAATTGATGAAATCACTTTTTCATCTCCATTAAAAAATGCAGGAAGGTTATTTACTTTGCATGTATAAATAGCACATTTTATTGTTTTATTTTAACATCTCTTTCCCACAGACCACCTCCAAGAAGGTTTCCATAGAAACCTAAGAAGAAAAGCAAAGAGGAACATAATTTTGCTCAGTTTATATTGATTTCAAATACCACTGCACTTACACCAGCCATGTATCTTCTGCACACATTTTTATCAGCTAGAAAGTCTAAGTGTTACAGTTGATTAAAATAGCAATTTAGATTTAGCACAGTTATGAAAAACTCTGTTTGCAGTTCAGTCTATCACCTACCCAAGTTAAGGCATTGTAGAACATCAAAGACGAGCAATTTTTTAAGCAACTGTAATGAGCTCTATCAAGATGAAGATTGCTTCAGAACAACTACAGTCTTCCCTTCTCTCTATTCTTCCCTGTTCTGATTTAGGGTACTATAAACAATATATTAAATCTTTACATGGGCTTCAGATACAAGTCTCTTCTAGTTCTTAAACTGCCCTGTATTGGTGATTAACATAATGATTTCTCCAGACAGCCTGACCTCTGCTCCTTCCAAGGGATGTGACTTGGCCATTTGCTGGGAATGATGCAAAGTCCCTGACAGCACTGGGCCACATGCTTTTTGAAACTTTAATGTCTTCATTTCTTTCCTTGAAAGTGCGTTATTTATTGCACGTTGCTTTTTTTTGCCTCTCACATTTTAGTCTTTTCACAAAAGCCAGAAAACAGGGTAAAGAAATCAACACATTTTAAATGATTCCCAAAGGCTTCAAGTATGTAGCCTCCTTCCTGTATGCAGCTACTTATTAGCGTTGTTCACTTCTGACTCATTTATACATACCCAAAACCATTTTAGGAGAACCAGTCCAACAACAACTGAATATTGTATTCTGAGAAGAAGCCTCATGCTGAGATGCCTGGAAGATTATATGTCTGAGCCTACAGAAACACACAGGTAGCTTCACTCGGAGACGTCATTCTCTTTTCTCAGGGAAGCTGCAAATTAGCAAATCATTTTAGGATTCCGATTTCAATACAAGTTTTTTCTGCTTACAGAGAACTGAAACTTGATGACCTCTCACACTCTTTATCCTAAATGCCAGCTGTTGGAAGTCAAAGCTGTCGCAGTGGCATGAATCTAGCTTTTACTTTTATGCATTCCTAGCTTTGCTGTTCACAAAACCAGAATATGAATAAACTTGTTGCAATGCTAGGCTAAAAGAATAAATTACTTCCGTTTTGTTGTGTTATTTCCACTTCTTTATCAGTTCTGGATGAGCGAGTACTCTTTATGAAAGTACAGCTACATGCACTTCTAGATAGAAATGAGGTGAAGGTGAAATTGTGTGTTCCCTTTCTATTTCAGGGTGATCAGAAAAAGATGACCTGTGAATAGAGGCTTTTCCTCTTAATTTTTTTTGATTGTTTTTATATTTGTGTGTGTGGTTTTTTCTTTTTTTGTTTGTTTTGGTGGGGTTTTTTGTTTGGTTAGTTGTTTTTTGTAATCACTTTAGGGATGGCAGGTTGTTGGGTTTTTTTCCTACTCTGCTTTAATCAAAAGCTTTTTTTTCAGGGCATTCAGAGGATGACAGAACCCTCCCTGAAAATGAAACACAGGGGATTAAACTGTCTCCCCTTTCTGTACTCACAGACACCAAGATACCAGTAATAATACAGAACAAACAGCAACATAGTAAGCCACAGTACCATTTCCTGGAGACTTTCAAGCTTGTTTTCCAAATTATAACCCCATTCTAAGATCATCCACCAAATTGCTTTCATAGTGGAGTGATTTCCCTGTGTATGCTTATTTTTAGGTCAGGTCTGCTTATGAACACAAGTCAGAGTAAAAAAAAATGCCACTGATGAAATCATGTAACAAGTATGAGTTCTGAATTTGTGCCCAACAATGGTTAACAATGTTGGCACTTGAATGACAGCCAGAACAGGCCAAATTTCTGTTCCTGCCATTTTAAAAAAAGAAACACATTGGCCTATCTTTCCTCATTCTCCGATAGTGAAAAGTAAAAATAGAACTATGCACTCCAGAGGGCTCCAAGGGCTCCTTTCATTAATGTGAAAAATCCATCATTTATAGCTCTGCAGCATGAATAGGTTTGGAAGACATTTAATCACTAGTGAAAATGCCACAACCCCAACTCCACTCCTGTGGACATATATATAGCTCACAGCTATTCATCTGGGCTTGTTGGGAGCTGCTTGAGCGTTCCATATATTCTCCATAGTGAATAAAAGCAAAGGAACATGTAGTGAGAACTGCTAGTCCAAAATACAATTTACACTGAAAATACATAAATAATCATTTTGAAGGGTAGGGAAATTATACTGGTTGCTTTCTATATATAATATATTTTGCGCAAGTACTTTCCCACTGAGGATCAAATCACACTTTTGATTTCTGTCACACTTCTTGGCATGATATGTGGCAAATGAGAAAGCAGCTATAAGAAAATCTGTCCTGATATTAAGGACAGGAAGGCTTGTATCCCAAGGACTAATCTGTATTAAGCTTCAGACCCTTCCACAATCAGATTTGAAGGTTCTGTGTAGTCTTCTGCTTTCCAGTTATATGCTGAGGAAGATAGAACAGGTTTTGCTGGTAAAATTGTCTGATTTTAAATGTTCTATATGTTACCAGAGGGACCATAATTAAATTAATCTACCTTTTTGTCTGGGTACATATATATAGGGATCTACCCATGGTATAAAACAGTTTCCTAAAATATTTCCAAGAGACTACTGTCTCTTTAGAGTGTGATTTAAAAGTGGATCTAGATGTTAGAGAGGTCTGCATGATTCTCCTGATTTTTGGCAGTGTTTTTCAGTTGAAAACCACCACAGACTCCCAAAACTGATCTCCTTTTAACAACGTTTTTGTTCAAGTCAGACTTCTAAGACCTGTACAAGTGAAATGCTAGGTAGTGATTTAGAAAATGATATTTTTGATATAAAAAATATACTTCCTAAAATTGAAAGAGAGCACAGTAGTTAGTGCGGATATTTAAAATAATGGGCAACATCTTCTATGCCATAAGTCAACAAGTCTTCAACTGATTGCACAAAGTGAAAGAATGCAGAATAGAAAATGGAAAAAAAAAAAACCAAAACCACAAAATATCACCTAAAATACATGGCAGGATTTAAAAGGATGTCCTGGATCATTAAATCCAAGTCTCAGAAAAACACATGCTATTTTAAAGACAGAGACTAATTTTCCAGGCTTTCCGTTTTGACAACACCAAGCAACCATCACTGTGGTGTGTCAGTCAGACCTTTTTCAGATTTCACAAGGTATAAAATCCACCTTCAGACCACCTAGCACTAAATCAGAAACACTGTCAGCACATGACAAACAGTGGTTATGGCGTAACTTCTTACTGCCTTTTAAAATTAGTCGAAAAATGTGCATAGCTACTGTTGCACTGGAAAGCTCTATGTTGGATCTGGTATGACTGACCTGCCTGTGGCACTCCAGCTTCACGTGGGTCAGGTACCACCTGTCTTTAAGCAGGCAGTATAAAACCAGAAAGCCCACATTAGCTCAATGCTGTGTGCTAACATTAATTGGGTAGAAAAATGCCTGTGATTTCTACCCAGTTTGCCCTGTTGCACTGTTGCTTGTATTAAAAATTGCCACCTGGATTTTGGATGCTTAAAATAGGCACAAGCACCAGCTGATATACTTTCTGTCCATCTTCTTTTCCCACATTTATTCAATGCAAGGAGCTCAAGAATGGAAGGTGCCCTTTGCTGGCAGCTCCATGCTTGCAAGGTGGAGCATCACAACAGCCCCAGCTGGGTCTTTATGCACATCTGCTTAAGAAGCACAAATACATCATCTGTGATATATATAATTCAAACCATTTGCAGCTGAGTTTTCACTGACTTCATCAGAGGAATAAGACAGCATGTTCCACAGGATGTATTAGAAGTCAGAAAATCTAGAGGTAAGCATAACAAAGACAGAATCCCACTGGATCTGACAGTCATTCATTCATTGCTGGCCCTTTGCTATCTCCTAGATATGTCAAGGACACTCAGGAAAAGAAGCTGAATTAACCAAAAGGTGTCAATTTAAGGCAAATGATGTAGATCAGCTCTACTGGATGGACTTTCACTCAGAAAAAGTGGCGTGATTTGGTTTCATTAATTCATTTCAAAGTGAATTGAACTACAGCAAATTGAAGACATTTAAATTCTGACTGCATGTGTATAAAACGATTTAATATGGTTTCACTAATACAGTTCAAATTCAAATTAATTTGGGTTAATTTTATTGGACATCCCTGAGTAGACAAATCAAGATATAATCCAGCTTTAAACATCTGTCCTGGGACTTTTAGATTTGTGCATTCTATTCTTTTTCATCTTCTTTCTTTTACATATTGCTTTTACACTGCTATTGGAATTTCAAGATAAGTGTCCCACAGGGTGCTGTGAGGTGGGGTTTTTTCCTTTCAAAAAGAACCATCTGGAGAAAACCAGCAATATTGCCAACACTAGCATTTAAATTGTGAGTCAGGACTTAAAAAATCATGAGGTTTATTTAAAAGTGTGAATCCTTCCCCCACAAATAATGTATTTACATTTTTTAGTGTGTCTTTGATATTTTAGATGCATAGCAGCCACATTTTCCAACTGCAATATAGGAAAAGCTGTACTGTATACATAACCACTGGAATACAAAAGCTACAGTTTTAATAAAACCACCGAATATCAGGACAGAGACAGTCCTGAGAATTTAAATTGTAAAAGTCAGGAGCCATATCACTACTATAACTCTATATACTATAGAACAATTAAAATGAACCTGTTCAGTAGGAGAAAGACAATATATAGACAACCGGGATCATATCTGGCTCTTGTTTAGTTCAGATCCCAGTACATAAATGGCCCATTTTCTCCTATTCCTTGCATAAAGCTGAAGTCCTGCTTGCTAGAAGAGGATGTAAATTAATTGTAATGTTTGTGGGTTTTACTGAATTCTGATCAAGTAGCCTTGGCTTACTAATATGCATCAAGCCTGTCTGTCTGGTACCTAGATTTTCTCCAAAATACCTATAAAAAAGAGGTGCTTTGATCAAGTTTTAACTTAGGTTTTATTTCTTAAACTCAGTTCAGAAATGCATGTTCATCTTTTAAGTTATGGACAATATTAGCAGCAGTGAGCTTATATTCTTTTAGTAACAGAAACTTCACAATATCAAGCATTCTGCAGTCAGGTCAACTAGGCTAGAGATGCCCTAAAGGGACTTGTGAAAAAAGTGACAACTGCTACTTAAAGCTGTGGGATATTCATCAGAACAAAACTTTAAAACTAGTCAATGTAAAGAGGAAATATTTCTAACTTGTAATCTGCTTCATTCAGCAGATGTTAGTTCAATCCGTGCCTTCACAGATAACATAGTTAAAGCTTGAGTAGCTTGGCAGAAATGTCTGTTCACGGGAACTAAGCTCAGAGCTAGAGCTACCAAACACAGGGTCTGGATAAAGAGGAGTTTCTAGGGATCAGGAACTGAACTGTGATTGATACTGGATGAAAAACATTTTTCCTTTTTTTTTTTTTTTTTTTTTTTTTTTTTTTTTTTCAGTCATAAATATACCATAAACAAAGCATTAATTATAAAGCAGCTCCCTGGAGAAATGGAAATTACTTGAGGAATAAGAATGAGTCTGTCCAGGCATGTCCCACCAAAATGCAATTTGTTTCCTTTTACATCACTCACATCTTTTTTCCTACACCATCACTGCTGAATTTTACTGACATTTCATAACAACCCTCACTATATAAGCCTCAGTGAATTCCACATCCATTCTTCAGAGGACATGTACAAAATGCAGTAAAAATGTTTGTGTGTTGTATGTGAGGATATTATCACAGCTAAGGGTTATAAACATGCATTTTTTTACTCTAAGTCAAGTCAGAATTTTAAGCCAGACATAGAATCTTTCTTTTCCCCTGTATGGTTGAATATACTGTAGACACAGTAGCATCTCTTGCATTTCCATCAGATTATTTTTGCAGAAAGTCTTTGATTTCAATACGAATGGTTCTAATAAATTACATGAGGGCAGATTAAGGGAATGCATGTCGGATATGTTTATAAATACTAAACAACAGCTTTACTGAGTGGATTCCCCTATCCCCAAGATTGCTTCATTGCTTCAATATTGCTTGGAGTGATAGAGCAACCATTTGTCCTCCAGGCCAGCAATCCAACATGCACTTTATTTCTGTAATCGAAAATGGCCTGTCTCTAGGTAAGCAGTGGGGTGAAGTAACAAAATCCTGAGGTTTCTTCAAATCCATGGTTCCCATGGCCACCACGACAAAAACAGTGTAAACCTCACGCTAAATTGGGGCATTTCAAAGACAGACTATAGGTATTGCAAGCACAAGTGGTTACAGCACTAGGCAGAAAGCTATTCATGCTTCTCTTTCAGTCATTCTGAGGACACATCCCCCGAGTCCAAGGATTCTACTGAGAATGACTACCCATAGGAAAAAGCAGCCATCTGGGAAAGCATTAAAAAAACCCCAGTCAAACAAAAAAGCCAGCAGTTATAACAGCCATTTACACATAGGACTATATAGTCCTGTGATCTCAAAAGACAAAGTAACTATGCCCTGACCAAAGCACTATATACTCCCTCTACAGCTTTTCCCCCTAGTTTTGAACCTACAGTTGAGTTGCTTCCTGCCCTGTCATGTGATATCTCAAGTGCACCCTTCAGCAATCACTGTGTTCTGCTGCAGCAGAGAATTAAGTCATACCAGGTGGTATGCAAGGATATACTTATTTATAATGTGACTCATATTTTGGAACCACATACATTTTTTTTTCTCTATAGGCAGTATATCAATGTGGTACATCAAACAGCTGTAGAGCAAGTTCTGCACTGTCTTGTCTCTTACATGAGATGGAGAAGTAGCACCAGATTAAGGGGTCTACCACTGACACATATTGTACCTCTAAATCCTGCTCTATGGGAAGAGCAGCCCCAGAAGTCAGCTGCTCTTGTTAGCCTTGCCCCATGCTACTTACTGAAAGAGAGAGCTGGGAAGTCTGTCCTATAAACATTGTGCCAAATAATAGAACAAATTTTTTTTATTATTCAAGCTTTGGTTTATACCCTAGTTAAAACTCAGCCCCAAATTGGTCTAGTCTTTTATGATCCTTGAAGAGGAAAAGTAAATTATATGCAATGCAATTAAAGTGAACCTAGTCTAGTATTTAAGATCAAATATTCAGGAATAGGTATTGTGAGGAAACTGAAGGTGAATTATTCTCTAGAGCTAACTGAAGAGCTTCCTCTAAAGGAAAGGAAACCTGTTTTGATACTTTATTTTGCTAATGACATGCAACATAAAATGACTTCCTAGTTATTATGCTGAAATATGTCATACATATTCAAAAACTATCTCTGAGGAACTGAAACAATTTAGACAAGATGAGTTACTGAATACATGAAAGGAATTGACTTCACAATCCAGCTGAGTAGATAGGCTCAACTGTTAAAAATAATGATTTAACCAAAAAAAAGTACATTCATATTAACTGTAATCACTAAAAGTTACTGTGAGCTTGCAAGCTGAATGGCAATTTAGTTTTATTCCAACTGTTGCTTTTCATTTGTCTTAAAAAAAACCCAAGAGTCAATTTATGTTCTTTGCACACACAGAAACTCAGCAACAGGTTTCTTGGAGTTGTCTTATGACTAAAGTATTGTCAATTATTCTTTAAGGTAGTGCAAAAGTGCTTTAACTCTACAAAGGTTTTGATACTGTAACAGTGAATATTCACCAAAAAAATTTAAGCCAAACATTAAGAAAAAATACTGTCCAAACAGCATCTGCTTAACACAACCATGTGGTACCTTCCTGCCATTACTAAAAGATTTGAACTAGCTCAGAGTACTATGTTAAGGTACACAGCAGAACAGGCTTCCAAAATAAAACTGATAAATTCTCAATGGAGTTACAGCTAATTGTAAACAAGTGATGCCTGTTAACAGTATCTTCAGGACTTTTAATATATTTCGGCATCCTCCATGAGCAAAAGCTACGTTAATGTACCCAGGAAGATCTCCAGATTCAGCACCCAGTTTGGTCCCTCCCCTTTTCTGTGAAGTAGGCTAAAACTTGAGACAAAAGAATTTACAATACATAAAAAACATAACAGAAGTAATAACCAGATCTTGAAAGGCTGGAATCATTGTTCTATAGGAGCAATGCAGTGATGCACCCAAACAGGGTACGAGATCCCACACTTAACCTAGAAGCAAGTTGTACTTATTCCCTCCTTTTTAGCGGCATGCAAGAGATCAGCGCCTGAGAATGCTAACATTTCCCCCACTGGCTCCAGGAAACCCTTTTTACAAAATGTATAATTGCATAATCTCTTTGTTCAAAGTCTAACCAAAAATGCACAGCACCCATAACAGCCAGATGGTGCAGCTGAACAGACAGGATGAGACCTGTACCTTGTCTGTGCTGCTGCATCCTAGGCCAGGATGAACCTGCTGGTGAGAGAGGTAGTCATCTATCCCCAAGCACAGCCAGTTACAGTAAATCCCACACACCCCGGAACCAGCTGAGGAAGGGTCTGTCCACAACGTGGTGGGTGGAAGGCATGATGTACTCTGAGGTGGCCAAAGACTGTCCAACACAGGATTTTCAACTTCTGCTGCTCACAGGTTTTGACCTTCAGAGCAAGACTGCAGGGACAGGGGTCAGGGAGTCTGATTCATTTTCAAGCTTTATATTAAATCTGTCTCACCCATGATATCTAATCTCACTCTGTTTACAGAATTAATATCTGGTTTATTATATTCTAATATAATATTTAGGTAATTGGGAGCCTGTATATTTTTTTATATGATCTCAAAGCTGTGACTAACTCAAGGGCCTGTCATGCACCCTTCCCCTGGCACTCCATCCCTTGAAGCCACTGGGGCTTTAAATGGGCACAAATTTACTCCTACACAGAATCAGCTGCAGTATTAGGGCCTTAAATTTTATACATCACACCAAAAACCCCCACCAAAACTCCCCCCCCATAGACAGAGAAGCAAGAAAAGTCTTCATGAGAAAATTTTTGAAAAATTTTTGGCATACTCAGTACACTTCAAGTCTACTTACTGTGAGGAGGCAGAAGGGAGAGGGTAGCAGTCCTTGGATGGGACAGGGAGAAATAGGCAGGTTGAAGTGAGACTTTTTAAGCAGAATTTAGAAAGTACATTTAGAAGAACCTAGCCCCCAGGGAGAGAAAGGCAAAATGCCTTCACTCCAGCTTTCCTAATCGAGTTAGACAGATTTGCTGGATAGCTAGCATTTCTTGCTTGGGGAAACTGATAATTGCCCAGTTTTCAATTGCAGTAACCTGCTACTGTGCTGACTAGAGCAGTTTAAACAAAGAAGTCACCCCCAGTAGCCTCAAGCTCCCAGAAGAGTAGAGAAATTCATTTAGACCCCAATTTGCTTTTGTAAGGAAAGCTTAAAAAACCCTCTATATTTTAAAATTAAGTTACTAAGCCAACACTCCATCTTTAACCTGACACTTCACCTTGCTTGGGTGTCCTGTGAATTGCAGTATCTTGTGCTGATGTAGCTAAAATGACACACAAAATGACAAAAACAGCCATTTGAGAACTATAGAAATGTATGGGACATCCACAACTTCTCTGGGCAACAGAGCCACACTGGGTGATTTAGTGTTTCATAAATCTAATACAGCTTGTGTTGTTCATTCCTTTGATGAATGCCAACACAAAAAATGAAAATATATGAGCATCCTGTTCATTTGTGAAAGATAGTGCACTGAAAGACGCACAAAGTCAACCCCCAAAAGGAAAGTCTGTGACAGGAACTCTTGTGCTAGGATGGTGCAGGTCAGAACAAGTCTGATGACAATAAAGCTGCTTTAGCACAGAAACTTAGTCTTAATGGCATGTACACCTTTATGTGGCAGTGCTCCAAGTCTGAAATGTCTCACACTGAACTGCAGTTTCAGCTTTATTACCTGAAATTCGCACTAAATTCACACTGAGCCAAGATTCTTATTACACAATAGGCCATTGTCATCCTTAATGTGTAGCATATTTATGGTATCTCAGCAGCTAAATTAATTTACTATTAACGTGCAAACTAAAATCTAACCCCTACATTGTAAACCCAAATGATGTGTTAATAATCCAGGTGGATTATTTCATGCTCAATGCTAAGGATTCAAAATAGAGCCCAGCTCATTCACCTGCAGCTGAATCATCATTGCCACCATACCATACAGCAAAAAAATGGGAATGCGTCATTTGTTCATAAAGTAAATGCATCTGACAAACAGCCACAAACACAACTTGGGGGTTTTTCCCTTTCTATTTCACTACTGTCTTTTACATTGAAAATATCTTCTGCTGACAGAAAACTCCAATTTTTTTTCATAAAGAAGAGTCTTTGTAACCACAAAGAATAAGTAACCTCTCAAGAAAAGATATGAGAATTTAAAAAGTATTAAACCTGTATTTCTTATGTCTATATCTTTTGAAAGCTCACTGGTTGTGCATCCTGAAGATTAAATGTTTTAATTGAAAATTTCCTGAGGTTATTAAACATCTTGTTCATTCAATCCACATCCCTCTTATTACCAGCATTTATTAATACAGGATACAATATAATATAACAAGTTTGGAAGTGATGGCCTTGCTAAAGCTGAATTGGGCAGAACACTGATATTCTCTCTGCTGGTAGAGAACGTGCAATAAGAATATAAAACTAGGGGGAATTATTTTTGGCAGTGGAAGGAAAGTATCTTTATTAAAATATAGTGCTATCAGGATCTGCTTTTTTCTTGAGAGCTGCTCATAACTCATGCTAGTTCATATTACACCATTAGTGCATATTTGCTCTTGGTAACAAAACTTGGCAATATTTTTCAAGCACAATTGCTGCAAGGCAATCTCTGCACTTTCAACACATCTGGTTGTGCAGACTCTGAACTGAAACTACTGTCCATTAAGTTAGTCTGATAATAAGCACATCAGCCTTTTTACTAACAGGTAAATATTATAAATAAATATTAACGTCATAGTGTAATACAGCCTGAGCCAACAAAGAATCAAAGTATGATCTCATTATCTCTCTCACTTATTCCCTACTTTTACTGAAAAACAGTTTGGGTTCTTTCCCTATCAGTCTGCTTTCTTTTTCTGCCATGGCTCAGTTGAACAAATACAGAAATGCTCACAAATAAATCTACATAGAAGGATGAAAAATAACATCAAGATTTAGTATTTTTCACATGCTTGCTTGCCCACGTCTTGCCCTCCTGCATAGCAGGGGAATAGCAATCTGGTATTGGCCCCTTTCCCATTTATGAAGAAAAAGTAGCCCACATACAGGGAAGTAATGGGGCTCCCCACAGTTTCTTAGTCACTTACATGGAAGAGGAGTGTGAAGGCTCATGGCTGAGTACAGCTTTTACATGACAACGCGCTTTCTCTGTTCACTTGAGCCATTCCTTTCTACGCTGCTCATAACCCTGCTTGTTTCTCAGCTACTTCAATAAAAACAATCCATGTCGACAGGCACCAAGCTCCAGAATACCAGGGAGACCCTCTGCTGGTGACAATCCACTCTTAAGCTTCACTAGCACAGCATTTCAAAGATCAGCAGAGATGCACTCAAAGCCAAACTTTAGACAGAAGCCTGTTGTGATTTAGGATCAGGACAAATCCTTAGACCTATAGCAGAGACTGTCTGTTAACCACCTTCCCTCCCCAAAGGGGAAGAGAAAGGGAATAAGGGAGAGAGACTTAGTGATTAGAAAAGGAGACTAGAACAAATGGAATATATGTAAATATATACAAAACCAGTATCGAACTCAACCCCACTGATGGCAATTACATCACCGTCACCACTGATGCTGTGGAGCAGGAACTGGGAGAGTCCCAGAATGGGCCCCGCAGCAGAGAGAAGCTGTGTTCAGGAGCTGGATTCTGGTGCTGGATTCAGGAACACACAGATCAGGATTGAAGGCAAAATGGACAGAGCCCTCCTCGGATACTCTGAGGACGAAACCGGAAGAGGACCCAAGACAAGTTGAGCAAAGCTGGCAAAGCAGGCCAAGAGGGCAAAAAGAGGGGCGAGACCCTCCTGATGCCTCAGCTTTATACTGAATATAACATATATGGGATGGAATACCTTGTTGCTTAGTTTGGGGTCACCTGTCCTGGCTGCTTCTCCCTGCAGGTGCAGCCTTTTACTTTCTGCACCCCCCACGTGGTGCACAAGATCCAGCAGTGGCCTTGGTCTGCACACCCACCCTCGGTACTAACTCTGAACACCGGGTGTTGTCACTGCCAGCAGCAGCCACTGCCTGGGAAAACAGGCTGCTGACTTCAGACCATTAGTTGGAAGAACTGAGCTGACAAGTAAAATCACTGACAGAATTAGTTCTGTTCTCACTCAAACCAGGACAAAACCTTATAGTTTTCCATTTGGGAATGTGGTCCCAAGTCTCCAGGTGCTTTTAAGAAAGGAGAGGAGAAAAAAACAAAACAAAACAAAAAAACCTGGAGGATTTTATTCTACAGTTTAGATACCACCTTTACAAAGCCTTGAGAAAAGAGGTGAACTACTTCACTCAGCATTCTAGAGAAGAAGCTTACTAGCACTGATGTCAAGGTTTCAGCCCTGAAGGTGGTAGGAACTAGAAAGTATACAGTGAGTTTTAACTTAAAATGCTGAAAACAAAGAGGTGGATATTCATTTCATAGTTCTATGATTTCATGTTAAGGCAACTAAAACCAATTGATGCCATCTAGGACAATTTAAACAACAACACTAGCAGATACAATACCTGAGAACACCAACTATCAGCTACAAATCATTCACAAGCCAGTTAGAGAATAGGATTTAGTAGGACTGCAACTTAAATGCAGTATTTCTATAAACAGACACATACTTTTCAACCTAACTCTTTCAGGTGCAATGCATTCCAATTTCAGAAAATCTATGTAACTTATTACACTGGTAACAAGCATTGTGGTCACCATTACTTTACGAATGCCTGAAACCCCCAAAACTACTTTAGTTGGTCTGAGTTCAATTCAAAAAGAAGTCAAGGAAGAGAAAATTGACTATAAATAACAGGTGTGGTATTAGTTATCTCCCCAGACTTTAGAAGATAGTTTCATTTTTAAAAAACTTCCAGAAAATACATTTTATGGAAATCATACCTGGGACTGTTCTAAAGCAATTTATCTGGATGACATAAACATGAGACAATTTTGTTTTACATGTTCTGGGTGCCCTCTCCACTTCCATGTGGACTAAATCTTCTAAACATGAAAGGCTTAACTGACTGATCCATAGAAAATAAAACATGACAGGTGTTGTAAGTCAAAGATTTTGCAAAGTTACCAACATAAACTTGTTTATTCTTCATCAAAAAGCTTTTTATAAAGGTGCAGATGGAATTTACTACTAAAGGTAACAATGATATTTCAGAAGAATGTAAAAAAAAGGCTTTGACAACATATCAGAATATACTTGAAATATGTAGTAGTTATTTGACTGAACTCTATTCAGTCCTTAGAACTGACGATTTCTGCTTCTGACAAGTGGGATCTTAAAGAACACTGGAGGATTTGGAAGCCTCCAGAGAATGGGGATGGAAGAGGACTCCACGCTTAGCTGTCCTACTCAGTCCTCAACCATAATCAGTTATTTGTCCAGTCCCATCGGTATTCTTTCTCACACAGTTTTCTCTATATATCTTAGGGCTCCAGTCTCAGATGTGACTTTTAATTTTATTTTAATAAACACATTTAATAAAAATAATGCATAAAGCAGAGGAATCAAATGTAGCCAAAGGTGTGCATAAACTAACCAAAATAGCTATCAGAAGCAGACTGATAAACACATATAAATAGATGGTCATCATGAAGCAGGTATTTTATATGTTCAATGTGTTGCATTTCAAAAACAGAATTAGGTTTTGTGACAACTTATGAAAATGTATATATAAATAACTCGCAAACCCTTCCTTTCTATTGGATCCACGTATCCTCAAACTGTTCATCTCAGTTTTTTCTCTCTGTAGGTTATGAATAGCTACTACTCTCCGTTGCAATACTATGTTGAATCTTATTATAAACATGTAAACAGAAACTAAACCAGTCAGACGACTCATATGTACTTCATGTAGCCCTTTTAGGAAATAAGGACAGGGGATATTCTTGACTAA
>JAAGNO010023650.1:0-39566 GCA_033439905.1 Ceryle rudis | reverse complement strand
TTACACACACACTCCAAAGGCTCCACTGAGGCAGGATGAGAGAATAGATGTATATTATCAGACTTTAATGCTGCTTTTGGAGACGGGAGGGATGAGACAGCAGTTATTTAATTATCTCTCATCTCTGTCATGCCCTCTCAGGCACTCACTTGCATCCACATTTGTACACACCAGTAGCACTTAGGAAAGGGGGAGGGGGGGGGGGGGAGAAGGAAAAAAGGAGGGGCTGCATAGAAAGCTATACTAAAAAAAAAAAATAATCTCTATGAATCCAGATTACAAGCCTGCTTTTTCCAAGATAGATGTCAAAATCTTGGAGATAAAAAGACGTGAGAAATTCACCCTCTATACATGATAACTGATAGCCAGGGGCTGCAGTGACTCAGACCCCAGCTCCATTCATAAATACCTCTGAAAACCTGAATTAAGCTGCTTATTGTCCTAGGACATGAGGTGATCAGCTTTACAGTGATCAATGTCTTCTCTACAGATGCCTGCTTGCCAGTTGAGAAATCAATCAGCTAAGCTTCAACAACTACCAGAAGAGCAACCAAGGGCATGCAGGCCTAATACTATATTTAAACAGATTACAGCACCTATTTCACCAGAATGTAGGGATTCCCATTAGAGCTGCTGCCAGAAATGCCAGGGAAAAGGAAAAGGAGATCTCACTTGGTGTGTGTGAATTGTGATATCGAAAGATTTTTCACAAGGTTTTTCCTTGCTTCCTATCCCTCTTTCTTTTGTGAAATAACCTCATAGCACCTGAACTAGGCACAGAAAAGATAGTCTTTCATCTCTTTGGTGTTATTTAACACTTAGCTTCCTTATATGCTGGAATATGACAAAATCCACCCGCATGCACAGGCTACACACTTACTGATGAATTCCTTTGATACATACCCATAACAAAAGAAAGATACTATTATTGCAACTGCTGATGGGCTTCTAGCAAGTCTGAAAAAAAGGGAAAATACCCAGCTATGTCATGCAGAGGTCTGCTTGTCCTCTTTGGAGCTGATTTTGCATTCTGAGAGCTGAGGGAAGAGGAATGAAGAAAGTAAGAGAAATCCCCAAGAATTCAGCTGGGTGAAATTCATTCCTTCAGAAGTGCAGAAAACCCTGGTTATCACATAAAACAACTTTTAGCTGTAAAGTCCAGAGCATAGCATTGAAGAGGGGCTGTCACCCAGTTCTGAGCTCCCTCTTTCATGGCTTAGGAGCAGCTTCTGTATCATGGGCTCAACCTTGGCAGCTGCCATGCACTGATTACAGTGACATGTAAATGTGGGTCTTCCTAAGTCGTTTTGGTTTCTCTGACAGTTGAAGATTTGAGATTTAGAGATGGCCATCTGGGAGCTGTACTGCAGGAAGAAACATGCAGGGAGGACGCCCTTTTTTGTTCTAATACTCTTCAATCTGTTGTGAGAGTTACTTCTGATTAATTGAGTTAAACAATCTGGTATGATTTTCTGTTCTTAGAAGTTAATGAAGTTCTCAGTTATCTTACTCATCAGCATGCAAATCTAAGGCCAACATGATGTAGAGAAGAAAGAAAAATAGACAGTCAAGAGAGTGCTGTGGTCTCTACCTACAGCAGTTTCAAGCTAAGTCTGTTGCTGTGTTTGTGTCATGCCTTTGCATACTGTGTGTCTGGATGCTGCATGTGTGAGATCTTGACTGCCAGCCAGGAGCCTGCCACACACAGAAGATGCAACGGTGCAGCACTTTACTCATAAAGGTGTGCAGTGGCCTGAAGACCACTACAGGTTACCTCACCTCCAGGAATGGCACATCCATTCACCATCTGTGCCTATCTGACCTATCTGCTGAAGTCAAAAAGCAGGAAGATCTAGCATCCACGAGCTTCTATGAATGAGGTATTTGTGCCAAACTCACAAAGTTCATGTGACAAGAGACTCTGAACAGTTTTTCTCCACTAATTTCCTGGGTAGAATTCAAGTAAGTGATGAAGCACTTCTATGTTTTTAAATCAAATTTGAAATTTATATTTACAGCCTTCTATTTCCCCTCAGAAATCTACAATACATTTTAAAGTCATACATTTATGCACAGGAAATAAATGAATAACAACATATCCTAATGATATATTCATCCTTATGGGTCCCTTCCAACTCAGTGTATTCTACGATTCTATGATATATGTAGGTGAGACTTGTAAATATCAGTGCACATGAAAAAAAAACAAGCTCTCTGCATAATTCTCCATGAACAAATCCAGTAATCAGAACTTTCTCACGTGTACTAGAAAATCACAGCACGGAGAAAACAACACGAATAGAAAAAAATGGGTACACAGCAAGTGTTGTCTCTTCAAATTAAACAGATGGTTTTGCATTCAGTCCTCTATAAGGAAGGACACCATCCCCTGTGTCAGCAGCAGTGTGGAAAGAAATAGTACAGAATTGATCTTATGTCCCAAAGAAAAAAGATCAGAGGAACCTCTGAAAAGTGAAAAACCAGCTACTCACAATGATCCACTCCTTTGGAATGGAGTAATTTCAGTCTCTTCTTCATAACATCTCAGATTGCAGAAGACAGTATTTGAGGAGGTTGAGTTAGTACACACTGATGCTAAACAGTATTCCCTTAAGCAGGGATTTTAATAAACAAATGCCATAATGCTAAGAACATCTTGGGAACAAAAAACAACAACAACAACAACTAAACACAAACAAACAAACAAAAACCCAACTAAAAAACCAACAATAACAATAAAAAAAACTCAACACAAAAGCTCAAACCATAACAGAGAAAGAGAAAATAGCTAGGGATAGAAAAGGAGGAAGGTACGACTGGATGACAAATTAAAAATAAACATTTTGGGGTTTGAGTGCCTGTTTCTTATTAATTATAAGAAAAAAATTTAGAGGATGAAGGAAGAGACTATTTCACAGCTCAGATATAGGATTTTTTTCCTAAATTTTAAACTCTACAGGAGAATATCTATCAAAATAGATCATGATACAAGGTAATAAAATCATTCTTCAAATTTCATTCCTTTCATTAGCTTTTCATCAGCAATGTGTTCAAGACTTTTAGATAGTTAACGTTGTTTTGGCTGCTTGCAAATTCAAAGTCAACCATAAAAAGGTTATGGTATTTTATATGCTGTATAAATCTTGCACTGAGTTTAATATTTTTATGATGTACAATGTACAGATGTGTCTACAAGATAGACCTCATTTAGAAAATGGATTAAATAACTGCAGAGGCCTAGCTTTCAAGGCATGCTATCAGTAAAAAAGTTTAAAGAGGAGATAATACTTACTGTGAACTATTTCTTCCCCTTTGAAGTGGAAAGTGAATTATTCTGCAGCTAAATGAGAAATGACGTTCAGAACACAGATCAGTGTTTTAACTGAATTGATTTAATTGACATTTGGTGTTTTAACGGGTAGATTGTTTGTAATTTTTCAGGAAAATCTAAGTCTGCATGCCTTGCTCATAAAATGACAGTTCATAAAAGGGGAGGGGGAACAAAACTCTTCCGTACTCGTTAAGTTTTCTTGCAAAAGCTGCTTGCAGAAATTATCTATCTCCCATGCTAATGAATGCAATCATTCACAGGGTCCTAGAGCAACCCTATGTGAACACAAATCACAATATATGGAAATAAAACAACTAAAACATCTCATATATGGAAATAAAACAAAGCTCTCTGTACTAAAACAGAGTCATTGATAGAATGGAAAATCATTTTTTAGAAAGGAGAACATGTTTTCTTAGTCCTGAAATGGATGAAGTATTTGACTTTCAGTTCTGCACTGTAAAAAAAACTTGGATCATCTGCATATTCCTAACAGGTTTGCAGAAGTAACATGGGACAGGAACCTCATCCAGTTAACAGTACTGGCAAAGTTCTCTGTAATTTTAAGGGACCAAGTGCTTCACTCAGCATGTCAACTTCTTTGGTTTTTTGGTTTTTTTTTAGTCTGTATGTATATAGATTAAGAAATATATTGTTGCAAATACAGGTCTAATTTACTCCTTTGATTCCAGTAGGATAAGTCTGAAACCACAGAAGCAGAACTAAGAAAAGAACATGTTCTATTATGTGGATGACTATTTCCAAATTGGGAGAATAATATCTGTTGACTGCAGAGAGAGCTAAAAAGTCATACAGAAAATATTTTCTCTCAGTCTCTCTCATGATCAGCTGAAACCAAAAGCTTGATTCTACTGTTTTTATAAAGCAGACACATCCTTTACCTCCAATGAAAGATTCGCTGGAATACAAATACAAAGCTCTGAATTCAATTTTGTAATGAGAACTCAACAATATTGTCCTTTGGAATACTCCTCTTCTGAAAACCTTTCACCTTCTGTTAGCACAGTTAACTCCACTAAACAACTTTTGCTCTACCAGCTGAAGTCTAAATACTTTGAAGATTATTTACTGCACTGTATTTCTACAAGACCTGACTCAGAAAGATACTTAGCTGCCAAACTGATTTTACTTACGGGGTAATTCCCTTGCACTAAAGTTTCTCGTGTACTTAAAGATGGTGTTGGCACAAGAATGATTTTATTGTCTTTGTTGATTTTTCAACCTAAATGGATTTGCAATTCCACATAGCCCTTTTCCTGTTCTGACCCTTTTGAATCTGGCTGTCTCCATAATTAACTTCCTGTCCATTTGTACATCATCATTACCAAAGTAATTAGTTCATGGGCTGCTTCAGTCTGAATCTGATATATTTTTAAAGCAGCAGTGGCTCAAACCATGACATGCCTTCATCTCTTGCAAATACGATCTTCACATTCCTAACTAGTCTTTTAATAAATGCCTCTGGCAAGTAGTATGTTAGAGGCTTCCAGCTATGATTAAAATAACCCCTGCTGAAAAAATCCCCTGGTCTGGTCTTTCCTGAATCCTTTTTCAAATTTCAGAAATTGAAATTTCCGTGCAGCCTCTCAGAGCTCAACAGGGAGGAAATTAGAATAGTTTTAAGACTATTCCTGGGTTGTGCTCTGGCTGTTATTATTTGGACATGTCTGAGAGTCTGCCTAAAGCTACAGCAAATATTTTTTTTACAGCAGAGCTTGAATCATTGCAACACTGCATTACCTAGTAGTGATATCCTGCTTCATATCATCACAGAATCTGGCTATTATTGACAAGAGAGTGGTTTCTCCTCTCTGTAACTCAAGAGATATAAGACATTTTTCCTTTATACCTAACTCAGTATTTCTTTCAAATTATGCTTAGATATTTTGTGCACAGACATGACTTCATTAAATTCAATGTATTTATTTTCCTTCACTTATATATTCTAGCTCTCTTTGTGCCTCTATGTAGTCAATCATTTAATTTGCAAAGACCTTTGGGGAGAGAATGCAAGAAACAAAGTTAGAGTACAAGGAATTATATTCTTCTGGTTTTTGTTTTTAGTTTTCACTATTCTGGAAATTAGTTTGATGTTAATTCACTGTAAATGAAGCAAGTTTAATTTATTCATTGGCAATTACCAAGAGAAAATTCAGGATTTTTTCTGCCAGACCTATTAATCTGGAAGTACCTTCTCTATTTTTAATGATCTGCTTTTGCTTTTAGCACACTGCTATCAGGAACCAAAGGTGTTATTTGGACATTTTTGAAAACACGACTTTCTGCAGAAAGTTTCATTTGCTCATTTATTATTTGCCTTGAAGCTCTCATCAAAGATAGATGACAGAATGTTTTTCCAGATACCTGCCCTAAATCGTTTGAAGAGGCTTGTTTATGTGATTATTACAGTATAAATGATTGTATTGATATTAAGGTTTTACCCTTTGCATCCTTTCCACCTCTCATGACAGGAATTTAGATGCATGCAACTGTCACTTTTTCTCCATCCCAAAAACTAAAAGAAGGTTACTTTTAAGAACCTTCATAATGGAAATTTCACTGCACTGGAAAGGCACTGAAAGTGTTTTGTGAGTCTGCATTAGGTGAGGATGGCACTGAACTACCTGAAAGCTGGTGAATAATAAAAAAGCTTCTCAGCTCTACCTGGGGTTGCATTTCTTCCTGAGGCTCTGGAAGGAGCAGGCTGTAAGCACCTGCTGAAGGAACACAGTTGGTGGCTCTCACACACCTCCCACAATGAGCAGCCTGAGATCCTCTTCCTCCATTTGTCTGACCACTACACAGCCCTAGATCTGCTCCAGTTGCACCACCTTCCTTGCTCCTTTGCACATTGGAAGAGAAAGAGTTGCTGAGGCAGAAGGCCCACATAAAGGTACCTCTGCTGTATTAATTCACACTTATATTAGGCAGGCCAAATAACCATGTTTTAAACTCTTTTCATTTAATCTTCTACCACGAAAATCTACTGCAAAAGATCAGTGACATAATTTTCATTCTATTCATGTGAAATCCAGAAAAGACAGACAGCCTTGCCTATTTCCAGCTGTCCAGGGAGAGAGTGCATGGGCAATGCAGAGTCATCTATTGATGGCAGCAGGGACTGTCACAGTTATAATCACTGAGACCGGATTTTTGGAGAAATCAGTTATCACTGAGATCAATTTTTCACGCGTTCATCAATCTTCCAATGCAATATTTTTTACAAAACTTCACAAAGATCTGGGCACACTGAGTACATGAGGTGTTTTAGGCAGCTTTCTTTAACCAGAAATATCTTTTCTGGTATTAGTTACAACTTGTTCGTGCTTCAGTATATTTCCTAGCAAGAGCTGAAGATCACAATTTAGGGCTTGTTTTCACATTTATTAGTACCAGACCTGTGCACTGGTGATCCATTTCCCATGTAAAAGGTGCTTGAGGTAATTATTAGTGTGGAAAAGTAACCCACCATTTCTTTACATGACAGGGAGAGATAGAATGATTAAAAATTTAGGCAGGTCTGTGGTTTGCCCAATTTGAGCGGTTTTATTCTGCGACATCGTAAAGCTTGAAAAAATTGTACAGCTTAGGGGAAGCTATCCACTGTGTAGTAATTGCACTTCTATGCTTCCCTTATGTTTACACATTATTATCTGACTGCCCATTTAGGAGAAATAATTAGAACTTAGCTAACTGTAAATAAGACAGATTTGTTCTTTCTGGCAAATCCCTAAATGCAACTGATTACCCCTGGCAGAAAAGCTACCATGGCATGAACCTCTTAAGTAAAACCTGCACAATGATCTTTCCATCTGTCTAACTACCATAATTAAAGATACCAACAGCAAAGAGAATGAGAGCTTAAGTTTGGTTCTCAAGTATGGCATGTATCATTAATCTGTCAGACAGGCTTATTTGCCTTCACTTCACCTTTTTGATCTTATTTCTTGCTAATATGAGGAGACCTGCAGGGGAACAAGTCAGATGGATGCATTCTGCTTTCAGCTACACCAGCAGAACATGGAATGACTCCATTCAGAAAACAAACAAAACCACCAACAACAAAAAACAAAACCAAAACAAAACAAAACAAGTAACATTTTATTTATCAGATGCAGACAAATCTAGAGGTTTTCAGTGAGATACATGCCTGTGGGAGACATAAGGGAAATAATTTGTTGATTTTTTTTATATTACACAAGCGTATAAAATGAGTTACGCCTGGTTCCAGATCATATTGGACCAATGCAGAAAAAATTGCTGGTATAGAAATTTTAGGGAAGTGAAGTTTCTAGGGCTATTATCCCAGACTGGGATAATTTTCACAGGCCTCCTGAAATGAAAATTGACCTATGACATCTTACTCCAGTTGCAGATCTACCCACTCATATATTTCATTCAACAGTTTTTAGCTTAAGTTTCAAATCTGCTTTCTGAACTAATTAACACTATTAGTCACCTTACTTGCTCTCTACTTGCCCTGCCTTCTCTCTCTTACATGTCCCTTGCAGCAGACAAAGCAAAAAGAGAGAGAAACTGTTCTGCTATTGTGATCCACCCATCAGGAAGTATTTGATGCCCTGACTCAAGAGAAGCAAAAAAAATTTTCTTCATAATAAAGTCTACTGTGTCTTGGCTGAGGTTCAGAGCACACAGATCACCTAGTATCTATTAAAAGCGTAAACGTTGTTTCAGAAAATGCCACTATCTCTAATATACTGGAATTTGAAACTAAAATTGTGCAGATAACTTACTTAGAAATGCTGTCATTTTTATTCTTACACAGTCAATATTATAAAGATTTAAGCAAACAACTTTGTCCCCAGATGTGTTTGCTTTGCTAACTACAGAGACTAGAATATGAGATTAAATACTAGTTACTAAAATATCTATGAAGCACACACCCTTCTGGAAAGAGTAGTCTGAGGGCAGAAGTTGTGTTATACAAATATCATCTAAGTAGGTTAGGAAGGAAGGGTCCTAAGGGAAGGCACTGCCTCCCATAGTCTGGATCTGACACAGAACAGCCTTTCCTTGGTGGGACGTGTTGGCTTGCAGCAGAGTGCTGCATGCCAGTTTTCCCTACCCTCCTGCAGATGCTTTCAGCCCCTGCTGTCAGTTACCACTGCCAATAGCGTACCTCCCACAGCCATGAAGCAGACAAGTGCAGTCACTGTAAATGTTATGGGTTGCAAAAGATGGCAATTCTGATCCTTCTCAAAAACACGCAGCTGAGAACTGGCAAACTGATCTTCAGCCTCCACAAAATCTCACACTGGGAAACCTTTTTGCATTGGATGTGCCCTGTCATTTACAGGGAGTTTTTAACATAAATTACCTCATTTGGTGCATGAAATGAAAGTGAGTATTTAGGCATGAAATAAGTGTTTCATCAGGTAAATAGGTAACACCCGCCTCAGAACAACCTTCTAGGTAGTGGAGCAAGATATTTTTGTGCAACGATATAGAGAAAACTTATCTGCAGAGGTGTTCTCAAGTCTCAATGGGAGACCCAAAAATCAATTTGGAAGCAATAATGAACAAATCCATTAAGTACAAAATTCTCATTTATATTATGCTTCCTTTATATTTTTGTAGGGTTTCAGATTGGATAATACACAAGTCAAACTGCAATAGTTTCTCATGGCAGAGATCAAACACTGGTTTCACCCTTTTCACCAAACTCTTTGTTACTTATCCTTGTGCAGACCACCAAGCCCATCATACTTGGAGAAGTTTCATAAATATAAATCATACTGTAGTGTTTTCGACCTAAATTAGCACTTTGAAACTGCAGACCTGAGGAGAATCAAGGAGAGAGAGGAGTATATAGCACAAAAAAAAGTTTCTAAGCAGAAAGATAAATATAGAGCATTCACATAGCAGAAAACAGAAAGCCAATCTTCAGATTCCGTGGGTAAATCCAAAAGAAACTGCTGAGATCCTCCAAACATCTCTATTTGGATATGTGTCAGAGCTTTCCCACACAAGCCTTGTGCTCCTTTCTCAGTTCTGGTAAAATTGTTCCAAAAATCTCAAAGATTTTGTTTCTCACTCCTACTGCAACTTCCTCTGCTCTTCTGCCCAAGCCAAGATGTGTGGCTGAGGCACATCTATCCCATCCTTCCTGGCTTCTCCATCCAAATAAGCTGCTCAGTGGGATAGAGGAGAAGGACAGGGAAGGCAGAGAACCTGATCATGTACAACCCTTATTTTTCATAGCAGCATCTGGCAGCTACAGCTGCACCTCCTCCAAGAACCACAGCCAGTTGCTTTGGGACAGCTCCCCACCACTGCCCCATGCTCGAAAGGATAAAGTCAAGCAACATCAACAGAAATCCTTCCTGAAGGCTCCAGTTGCATCATGGTCTTGCCCAGTTTTGATAACATGCCCGGAAGAACAGCTTGTCTGTAAAAACTTAGCATATCCTCACTGTGTCCAACTTCTTCATGCACTCTGATCTGGGACTAAATGCACTCCCTGTGTGAAGCATTGTTAAGTTTGATTTCCACATGTGAACTTCAGATGTGCTGGCTTGACTATCACTATGCTGCCTCCTCCTTCCAAGTACTGACCCATGTAGAGTCAGTCCCTGTGTAGCATCTCTGTATGCTGCAAAGCCACTGAATGCTGTAACAGTTCAGAAATCCTTAAACGCCTAAACTGAGCCACATCTCCAGAATGTCAAGATAAAAAATTATGGTTATCATTTTAATCAAGTAACTTGTTGGTTCTGAGCCTTCAGGTTAGACTGTGTTAACACACTCAGTGTTTTGAATGATACCATCAAGGATTGAGCCTTATTCAGCTAATTTCTAATGAAAATGCACTGTCTTTTTAACAGCCTGACATCATTGTTCAGGCCTTCAACTAAACAAACTTTCACTAAGATGTCAAGACAATTTTGCTGTTTTCTAAAATCAGAATAAAACTGTGATCCAGCAGTGCCTAGCAGGTTTCTCTATGAAGAGAAAATAAAGCACTGTGCTGTTAAATGCAATATTGCAACTGAAAGTGCAGGTGGGCTAACCACATAAGAAAAGAGACTCACAGATGCTAAGGTAAATTATGTATACTGGAAATTATTGTAACAGTGCTTACTTTACAGTTACTAAAGGAAAAAAAGTCCCGGGCCATTCTTCTAGTCCTGTCCTAAAAACTATTTTTCCTCACAAACAAGTCTCACAAATTCTTCTTAAATCATTAACTTAAAATTACATGAAGAGTAAAATATGGTACATCCCACATATTCTCTAGGAGCAACAACAAATGCCAAGACTAATGTGAGCAGCATCTTACTAGAATCTTAGTCTCCCAGCTGCCTATTATAATTAAAGCTCCATTGTAAAGTATGCCACCAATCTATTTTCACACATGCAAGTGTACAAATGCCTCACATTTTAATAGCCTTCTTAAAAGTCTGTACTGTCTTGAGACAGGAATTTACATGTGTGAAACAAACATGTTCCTAGAAACAAACAAACAAAAAAAGCTGTGATAAGAGTCCAGTTATATCTGATGGGTGAGAGTCAAATGTTGGAACTTCATCTAGAAAGCAACAATGTTTCACTTGTAGCTTAACAAGATTTAGAGCCAGGTTTCAGTGTGTTGGATAAATTACAGCTTTGCTGCTCATTGCTGCAGAGACCAAGCATAGGAAGGGTTCTGATTTTTTCAGATAACAATTTATACATGTTATTAAATTCTCTTTAAAAGTGACCGTTATAGCATCACCAAGTACATGTACACATTGGTGTCCTGGGCCTCCTCAGGCAATTCAGAGCAAAGAATATTTAGGCTACAGTTTCAAAATGAGGAAATAGAGAAGTGAGTGTTGCATACACTTCCAGAGCTGAAAGGACAAGACTTCAATCTAAAGCTATAAATTATTCATAGCATATTCTGACACACTGGGGAAGAGACCTGAATATTCATATGCCACACAACTGGCAAAGTCCCTATAAATTTAGGAAATTATGGGATTGTGGAAACTTTCCTTATTTTCACTATATAGGCCTTATGGGACAATCTGTGCCGCAGTGGATTTCAATGATAGAAGATACACAATCAGAACAGATGAAACTCTGGAAGACTTGAGCCTTGAATCAAAGCTCCTATTTTTTGAAGCCTTTTTCCCCAGAACAACTGGGGATGCCGACAATCTGAAAACTGTTTTCTGAAATCACAGACCCTCACAAAAGATTACCAATCATATTGCACTCATTTGCTAATCAGTTTGGATGTTGTTTTCACAATGTGTCCACATTCAATAACATAAACATCTGACCTGTGATTCTCTGTTGCCATAGGTGGTGTTCAGCCATTTGTAACTAGACAAAATGAGTGCAAAGCATAACTATTCAACTTGGTGGCAGATTCCATGCAGTGTGCATTAATACAGTTGACTACTTAATGCCCTTGATGATGAAGAATGCAAGTGTCCAGTGATTATATCTCAATAAAACAAAGTAAATATTTCTGTAATATCAGTAAAAATGTTCACAGATGAAGTATGTTACAGCAAGCAGTGGGAAATCAAGACTGTAGTGGTCTTTTTCCTTTTGAAAAATCATTTGATTTAACCAATTAGTGTTCTTGTCACAAACATGTTCTGGATGGATGCTGTATATACACTTATGCCCTCAATTCTAATGTCCCAAGTCTGACTGGCAGCTTTTAATTTGCCTGATACATACTACTATGATCTGGACATAAGCACTCAGGATGCATCCAAAATACAGACATATCATGCTTTTGTGTTCTTTTTCAGGATATCGGTTGACCCCAAAACAGCTTTGACACAGCTCAAAGAATGAAAATCAAAATAGCTGCAGCATCTAAAGGGACCAGTTTGCTCTGTAGATTCTTTAGGAATCCTGTTCTCCCAGGTGTCACTGGACAGGTGGGGCAGAAGAGCCTCTGGGAATGAAATACCTGAGTGAAGATGTGGTGTCCATGTGGTACAATGATAAGGCTCTACATATGCTATATAGAAAAAGAACTTGTTCAAGTATGGCTTGGAGCCTAAGCACATGTGAACTCTGCTTCTGGCTCTCTCACAAAGTTCTTTTGTAATATTGGGCATATACTTCAAATTTTGTGCCTCAGTTCCCCTCTAAAATGAAGTCAACACTTCCTTTCCCCATCTGCTGGCCATCTATCGTGAACAATTAAGATACAGACTGACTTACAACATCTCATCCAAATATGTCCTGTTCTTGTCCGGTGCATCCAGAAATGACAAAAACTCTGCTATTAATACTTAAATAGTAATGAATGGTATGAAGAGTGCCTGGACTCTGACTACACTTAATCTCTGTACTTCAATTTCCCCACTGCAATATTATTACTTTTTGATTTCTCATGATGTGTAATGAAGCATACATTAGCTTTGACAGTCCAGTGCCTCTTTGCATACAGTGCCAGGAGAGCACCAGAGACTACTGAGCTAAACAGGTGACAGCAGGCACCCCTTTATAAATGATCTGGGTAAGATCAAAGGACATGAAGAATAAATATAATGTTAACTAATAGCTGTTGCAAAGAGTTCTTTCCAGAAGACTGTTCCCCACAATGGGTTTCATTAATGCAAAGCAACAGAAGAGCAAGTTGAAGTGGCTAAACGTATGGATTAGGTTTATGGCTGAGACAATCAAAGCTGCTTTTAAAAGTCAAGGCACCCAATTTCTATGAATGTTAATGGAAAACAGATGTTTAGAGTTTCCAAAAAGCTAAACCGCATAAAACATATTTTCTTCTAACAAAAAGATTTTTCAAAGCTCCATTTTTCACTGAACCTCCTTGAAAGGAATTGTTGTTTTTCAGAACTGGTGGTTAGGCTGTGCTTATTCTTTGGGCAGCAGCACAACCTCATCAAGTAGAAACAACCGCTCCTGCTGTGCTTCTACACATATTCCCTGCCTGTGTTGTTTCTGTAACTTGCCAGCAATTGCAGAACAGCGGAATCTTATTCACATAGATGCTTATTTGCTTTAGAAGTTGCTAGAGAAAAAAAATAATTATGTCATAATGTAAATACCCTTCACCACTAAGGCTATCCAGATTCTGTTGGAGTAAAAGCATGAGAAATGGTGATCAGAGACACACTCAGTTGTTGAAGTGAACTGTAGACATGAATATGTGTGTTAAGTATGTCAATCATTTGCCCTCAGAGAACACCTTACAGTCTTTACTCATCATTCCAGCTAGTCACTGATAAGCAACGTCATCTTCATTTAAACATGACAAACCAAGGCAGAGAAATCTAAGGCCAGTCTAAGGCTAAGAATTTGGGTTTGATGACACAATGTCTTTGTGCAGCATAAAGTATTCTTACAGCATAAAGTATTCTTGTCCCAAGCCAGTCAATGCTGCTTTTTCCTCCCCGTTGCAGCCTACCCATCCCCACATTTCTGCTACTCATCATTAACTGAAGTGCTGAGATCAGAGTTGGCCGTTTCCTAACAATATTTATCAGATATTCATGAATATTGTTAATAATTTGCAACAATTTTGCTACATATATTGATGTCTTTGAATGCAGACAAAGCTACATATACGTCAGGTTCAAAATGTGTGAACTACATAACTGAGCAGATCATCACCCAACACTGATCATACACGTTGTGTGAATGTCATGTATTTGTGTGAACGGAGAAATAGGACTCACTCACATAGCTTTAAACAGCTCTTTACTAATGCTGAACTACACTGTGAGAAATAAGTAGAATTCAGATATCTGCTTCAGGGTGAAATTATGCCCTAAACTCCAATGCCTGTACTATTTCAGTCTTTACTGGGAGTTAAGATCACTGTTCTGGGTGAATGCACTCACTTGAATCTCATGCTGAATATCTTCTCCAAGATCACAAAGCAGCAAATCAGTGGCAGAGCTGGGAATGGAACTCAAATTTCCTGACTCTTGGCATGATGCCTTTGGTGCTGGATATTACCTCCCTGCTTTTCTTCATGCAAAACAAATTTAACTTTGTCTATGGATATGAAATAAAGTAAAAAAAAAAACTAAAACAAACCAAACAACCCCAACCAAACTAAAAAGCCCAAACTGAAAAGTCATGTTTGTAATGCTGACTTCTCCTTACTGCATACATAATCCCCACTGACATGAACAGTAATGTGGCATTTCAGTCTAGTGTACTGGGTATCACGTTGCTTAAGGAGTGGAAACACATAGTCCCTGTGAACCAGCCTCAGGTGGATTTAAATTACTCTCTGCTCTCTCAAAGTGACAGTTTCTGATCTCTGATTTCCACTGGTTACCAAGCTACTAGAAACAAGCATATTGTACAGGGGTAAACGGTTATCATATACATCTGGGTCACTAGCCAGATTGTAATGCAACCTGCCAGTAGTGATAATGCACACTGTGTTCCTCTACATACACATCTACTGGCTGCAGCAGTTCAGCCTTATTTAGATATTCTGATATTTATCTTTGGAAATGCACAATAGGATGTGGATGTTGCTCTTTTGAAAGAAATCAATCTTAAAAAACTGCTGTTTCCCCATATAGAAAAGTTCTTGGAAAGCTTAGAGCTATTCAATATTTCTTAAGATTTCATCCCTTCTTGGACACCTCTCTTTGCTTTAGGGTACATGGCTGGGGATAAGGAAATGCAGGTGGGCTATTCATCAGGAGGATGTTACAAATGAAAAAAAGCCTCTCTGAGGACAAAGACTTACAAAATAGAGTAGCTTTTGACTTGCAGTTTTACACATGCAAACTAACCAATCACATTTATCCATGCCCATTTCATGGTCCTTGAGCCAAGACAGCAGGAGCAATCATTTTGCCTAGACCCCTGAACTGCAGTGTGCACTCATCCACAGAGATCCTGTAATAGCTATAAACCAGAGTGAAAGCATGAAAAATCAGTTCATATTCCAATCAGCTCTGTACAGTAGCGGAGGAAATACACAGACTGACAAACAGAGTGAAAGCACTAAGCGGTTCCTCCTTACATAACAGTATCCTTCCTACAAGTCTGTAGAGCATTATTACCTTTTAAGTACTGCCAAGGCTGTAATGATACTCACAACTTGTTTACAAAATAGTGATCCCTCTTTAACCAATCTGTATTTCTCCTATGTCATACTGCATATTAAAACATTAGAGGCTTTTTAAAATAGATCTTGCTTATGTAACACCAGGCACATGTGAAGTGAACATGAAATTTCAGACTTGACTCTACAGCAGTTCACACAAAGAAATATCTTTACTGTTCCTCCATAGCTGCAAGCAATACTGTCTTCATGGAAAAGGTTTTTAGTTCCAATTCATTCTCAAAGTTCAGTATATTCAATCTTAATAAAACTGCTTAATACACTGCTCCAAAGGAGTCATCACATACCTTAGTCTAGAATACTGTCAGCAAAAAGCTCATTTCTTAAGAGGATCCTAAACTACACAGCTCACTCAAACTGGTTCTTCATTTTGAGATCTAAAAAATGCTTACTGTATGTAAATAATTGCATACATTTATTAGGCTTACGTTACTGACTGTGACTGGACTAGGTGTAGTGAGGGCTCACTTGAAACCCTCACAAGGTGGAGGCCTGATCTGGCATGTGATGCCTTAGCAGGCATAAGGACTGGATCCTAGGAAATGCTAGAGAGCCTATGAGGGTCACAGTCCCTATGGATGTCACTTTTATAAGGAAAACTAAGAGACAGGCTGCAGCGGTGAAATTTAGGGTGTTAGGCAGGAAACTGAAGATGAGGAATCTCTGTTGTAGCAGTCCCTGAAATGCTCTCAGTACCTCATGTGGGGACAAACATGGAAGCAAAACCTCTATATAGAGATGAGAAAATGGTGTGAAGAAAGACATTTCAGATTCAGCAAAGGAGTTTACATAGGATGAATTTGGCATCACCTAAACAAGATGGGAACCAGGCTCTGGTGACAGAAAACTTTAAAAAACTAGGTTATTATAGAAAGCTGGAGAAAAATAACATATGGCTTGGGTTGTTCCATCTTCTGGGATGAAGTCGTGGGAACACTGCATCTTTCAAATATGGCATAAAAATATTCGGTAAAAGAGAAAATTAGAAGGACAAGAATGCCTAACTTTAAATGAAAATATTCTATAAAAAGGCACAGGAGAAAGGATCTAAAAGACACAGGAGAAACTTGTAGAAGGGAATTAGTGGAATATTGTAAATTCAGGTAACTATAAAGAAAAAAACAAGTAGAATAATTGTACTGTACACTAAAGAAAAATCAGTTTCAGATAAGAGTGAAAATTTAACCATGTCAGAAAGACAGAATCTGCGTGGCTTGAAATTCCAAGGTCAAATGGGAAAAGTACAATGCTAAGACTGTATTACTATTCACCTGACCACAGTGGTGATCAACTGTTTACATGCTGAAACACTGAGAGCAGGAAACACTATCTAAACCTAGAGTATGTTGATAATAGATATGGTAGACAAGACTAAATACCTCGACATCACTGACAACTGCCTTCTTGATGAGCTCCTCACAATTTGCTGGAAGAAAAGCAATTATTGGCTTGATTCTGAGCACTGTATAGCTCTGGCTTGTAATGTCCTTGTAGGATCACAGGAATTAAACATGCAAACTACACTGAGAAAAAAAACCCAGGCACCAGTGCCCACGCAATCAGGTTCGCAGTCTGTCAAGCCTGCATCCAAGCCAGGTGAGGTTTCCCATCAAAGAGGAATTCAAAGAGCCCTCTGAATACAAAGCAGTTAGTTTACTGTCACATTTATATACAACTATAAGAAGTGAGTTCTTTGAATTTAGTAGCATTTCAGATTATTTTATCCATGCATAAATAGAGAAGTCACAAGAGCAGAATCCAGACACACATCCTCCTCAAAAAAAACTTGAGCTCTATCCCAGTAAAAGCATGGCTTCTAAAAACGGTAACTGTGTAAAAGAATAAACTGCACTGTGGCACATTTCCCTGCTAAAAATGACATGGCTATGGCATGCCAAAAGGGAGCTTAACTGACTGCCTAACCAGTTCCCCTTGCTATTTACAATGTGTTACCTTCTGCACTAGTACTCACTGAAAACAGACACACAGATTTTTATTCCATATTGTGACTCAGTTAATTTGAATTTGTTCTTGATAATGCTCAGAAAGCTAATACATTTTCAAATTAGGCTCTGGGGGTTTGATTGTGATTTGAGACAATAACAAAATAGTGATTTTACCAAGAGCCAGGATTTGGTCCTTAGAAAGACAGAAAAACTTAATATTAAGTGTTGCATCTTCTTCAAAGATATTGTCACTATTCTTTCATTTTTCAGGACTAGTACCATAAGTAGTTGGATCATTTGTTAAGAAGTTCTGGTGATGCCTCAGGCTTTTCTGAGTTTATTTTACTTTATTTTCTTGTCTCATAGAAAGATAAATGCTCAATGGACAAGGCAGTTTTAAAGTAATTTTCTTTCATTTTAATTTACAGGTTTTTGTAAGATTGCAGTTGCTGTGTGTACTTGCTAAAAACACAGTAATCTGCATACATTAAGATAGTATATTTGTGCACAGTATGTCATTACTTCTATCTCCTGCATAGCTTTTCTATATGGAGAGATTCTGATTCAGAATTATGAAAATAACATCTATAAATACTGTAGAGAAAATAAATTAATAATACTTGGCAATTATTTCTTCTCCTGTAACATTAATAGTTGGGTCTTGTTCAGAACCTGTGTAATTCTAAGAGAAAATCCACTGAAGCCAGAAAATGTCATAAATTTTAACTCCCTTTAACTGATAAGAAAACTAAGAATTGGAAAATTTAAGAGACTTGCTACAGTTTTTCAAAGTTTGTCTGCATTCAGAAAAATTTTGTCTTTTTGGAAATCCTCACACGCATATACCGTGTTCTTTCTGTTACAAAAAGGAGCTACTGAATATTGAACAGTTTCAAAGTCCTGCCAGTGCTGAGCCTCCCGATCCAGAGCTATTGCATGTTCTGGACTGCACGTGAACCTGGTTTGTCTATATTCACTTATGTGTAAAAATATAATGAAGGAAATTGCATTTATTTAAGGACTGATTACATCAAATAAAAGGTTGAAGGTAAATCAGAAATTTAGCAGGCAGCAATAATCATAACTAGTAATATATGTATCCATTATAAACTTGACAAAATACTAGCAAAATGTATTTGTATGTGGAGCTCACATCTCTGTATGTGTTGTTTTATGACCTGGCTGGCAATGCCACTGACTTAGTAGAGGGCAGCTCTTTCACAGAGCATTAATACAGCAGTCCAGAGCAGCTCCACTTACAACCACAGCAACAGGTAATTTTGTCTTCATTTTGCAAGTTCTGTTCTTTTGGCCTCCTCTTAAAAACAAAGATATCTATTGCCTTGAAGTCACATTTTTTTTCACCCAAGTGATGAAAATAATCCACAATTTTCCAAATTAAATCTCTCTAATGCCTTATAAAATGACATTGAAAATTTCTTTCACAGTTTACTGGAAATTTCTTGTCTGATACACATCTCAGGTTGTTCATGACTGCATCAGCCTGACGGCTCACAGTAATCTTGTAAGTAAAAAAACTGCCGTTGGCTTCCTCCTCCTCCTGTCACATTCAAACAACAACTGTCTGGATTTAATCATAAATGCTTATATTTAAATAGCTGTAGGCTTCATACAGGAATTACTAAATGAGGTTCTCCAGTTAGTGTTAAAAAGGAGGTTGGATTTCTCATGCCTCCAGGCTTGAAAAGTTAATTCTATAAACCCATATAACACAGGGCATTAGTCAATCTCTAACAGAATTGATTAGGAGTAGACTTAACCTCCACCAAGTTATTTCATAATTAGCTCCTGCAATGTTCCTTGGCCCCTTTGCTAAAGCATCTAGTATAGCATTTTCAGAGTCGCGACACTGGATGAACATTGATAACAGTAACATCTGCACTTAAGCTTGAGGGTCTTGCTCATGACAGAGGACAATTTGAATTTGTGTTTCTGCAGAAACAAGTAAACACTGAGGCAGATGAGAAAACAGACTTGCACTTAGGAACTGAATCATTTAAAGTAACATCTTTGTCATTGTGTTAGTCACATCCTTCTCAGAGCAAAGTAGTATGAAATCTACTGGAATTTTCATACTGATGTAATCCAGACAGTCTCTTTCCAGATTTTGTTCAGTGCAAAGCCATTATACCATTAGCTATACTTATTTATGATCACTTTTCAGCTTTGTTCTCTCATGTTTCTTTATGCAATCCTGTTTTTCACTCTGGTTCATCTCTAGCTTTCATTATCTCTCATTGTCCTATTTGCTTGAAATAACAGGTCTAGCACTTAGATATGTGTTTGTACTTATATCACAGAGCCTGATCTTCCCATTAATTACATTCACTCTTCTGCAATTTTAGTCCTTGTTTTGGTTTGAGGAATTTTCTATATTCAGTTACTTAGCAAAACCCTTTTTACTTTACGTCTTTGCTTTTAGAAAGCACTTCTATACCAACGTACATCTTAGAGGAATGTATACAAACCCTTCAAGGTTTGACATTTTGGAAACCTCAGGGACATACCTCATTCCACTTCCCCTGCTTGCCTTCAAAAGAAACCCCACAAGAAATATTTGTTGTACTATGCAATGGAAAATTACATCAACTAAAACTACAGCTTTTATCTTCATTAATTTAACATCGACTTCATATCTGATTCCCGTGCCCCTGCACTGTAAGAGAGTGAGTAATATAAGAACCCCAGTGCACTTCCACATAATTAATTTTTGGTCGTTTGGCTAGAACCGTACCAAAGTCACTTATCGTTGTAATATGCTCCCCCCCCCAGCTTTTTATTACTTATTTGTTTAGCAAGCCAATTACCACCCTACGATGGCAAGCTGGGGACTGGGCCACTGAGCTACAGCCATGTGCCTACCGGCACTCATCCCTCTGCAGCACAAAATCAGAGAAACAGACAGACAAGACAGCCCCTGTCACCAAACTCAAATGTGCTTTCTGCCTGCAACATGCAAATAGCTGTTTTGAGTATCAGTTCTGGGGCTGCAAGGTATGAAGAGCATGCCTGCCTACCACTGAAATAACTGTCACAGTGCTTCTTGCTAATTAAGCCTTCTACAATTCACCAGCATACCCTGATAGCTCCCTGTAACTTTCCCACAGTCCAATATGACCTTCTATTTAAGCTTTTATGTTTTCTCCTGCCAGCTTTTCCAACATCAAGAAAAGCAGTACCCTGGCTCTGCATGATATGGTTAAGATAAACCAGGAAAAACAGTTGAAGGACATTTTAGCACGCCCTGTTACAACAGGACAAGGGGCTTTAATGTAAAAGAGGGGAGACTTTGACTTGATACAAGGCAGATGTTTTCTTGCTATGAATAACAGGTTTCCCAGAGAGGTGGTTGATTCCGAATCCCTGGAAACATTCCAGGTCAGGTTGAGTGGGGCTCTGAGCAGCCTGATCTAGTTGCAGATGTCCCTGTTCAGTGCAGGGGAGTTGGACTAGATGACCTTTAATGGTCCCTTCCAATCCAAAGCATTCTATGTTTCTACGTTGTAGGTGAGGACTGGTCTGCAAACCAATCACATCACTTCACAGGCCCGTTTCACTGTATGAGACTGCTCATCTCTAACAGTAGCCATTGTACACTCAAGAAAACTGTACTCGAGCACCCTCTTGTCAGATGGCAGCAGCTGCTGAGGGTCTTGCACATTCAAGGAGCTGAGTGTTCTCAACTTCAGGCGGGAAACAGAGAAATCTCTATATGACTCCCATAATCAAATATTTCAAAGGCAGTAAGAACAAGAAGAAAAACTTTTTCTCTGGAATATTAAAGACAAACTGACGGAAAAATACCTCATTCCTCTCTAAAATGCTGTTCTGCTAAAAGAAGGGGAAACACCATTTTCTAGTTCTCTATAGGTAGATGATCTTTTCATTACTTCTTACACATTGCTCAGATCTGCTTTTTCTGATTTTAACCCTCAGTGAAGAGTTCTGCACGCTCTTGCAAAAACTTTTACAGTGCTGAAAATCATTTCTGGATCATTGCCATTGCCTGTCTCTACGACTAAAGTACCTGGAAGTGCTTTTCATGGAACAAAGTTCTCTATCCTTAGTATGGTCTTGGGTGAGGAAAGAAATACAGTAAATTTGCTGGCAATATTCTTAAAGCTATTGTTCTAAAACTTGCATAGGGAACTTCTACAGGAAAAAGAGCATCACTCCACCATTACCTGCCTTCAAAATCATCAGATGCTACAGGGTATCTGCAGTATGGATCACTTTGTGAGTAACAAACAATTATGGGAAATGCTGTTGACATATCTCCCGTCAAGATTTAATAGGGTAGATTTGCCTATAAATAATGCACAAAATATAGAATTATTTACAGTGCCAATCACACACACACACTCTCTCTTCTTGCCTTTACCCTTTCTCTCCTCTTCCTATGTACATATATATAGATATACACTCGGAGATGACATCTGGCTATACATGGAATACGTGTCACCAGCATTTGAAGATAAATACATGAAGTGCCAGCTGGATGCAGCAGAATAATTAAATGTGCTCTGCTAAAGTTTCTCTCTGGTGCAGAAAAAGATAAATAAAAGGATACATGTGGAGATCACTTTAGATAACTAAGACAGATAGATTAGATGTTACTGACAGAGTAGGCAGCCAAATTCATACTGTTAAAACTGGTGTGTTATTTTTCTAAAATCCAGAGAAATAAACAGTGGTGACACAGGAGTGACACAAGAAAGCCTATCACAGTGGTGCCTCTGCAGCTCTGTGCCTCCTGGGACCACTCATAAGCTGGAACTCAGAGCAGGACTTGAAAGATCAAGCTGGATTTACTCCAGTGTAGAGAATATCACAACAATCAATATTTTTCTCATGGCAGTGTTATACTATGATCCTGAAAATATTTGTTACCTACAGTATTATACAGTAGCATAGGAAGAACAAAGTGGTTAATGTGACTACTTGAAGAAAAAAGCAGTGTATTTGGTCTACATGGGCAGAATCAGGTCTGTCTTTCAGTTATATGAAATCATTGAATTTCATTTTGAAGTTTCAGTAAGAGATGCCAGTTCCACAGGGAATTTTGGTCTTTGTGAAGAAAACAGGAAAAAACCTCAGAACACAAGAATGGCTTTATTTTTGAGATAATTTTTTTAAGTAAATTTCCTGAATTGTATGACTTCATTTTGAATACCTCTTTAACATCTACAGATTTCTCATGTTTTTGCTGTTGCATAAGACTAACCTGGCAGAAAATACTTTTTACAGTTGATTTCTTAGTCTGCAGAATAATAGAAAACAAAATTGCAAATAAGATTTATAAAAACATTTGAGCTAAATATATTAAATTCTCTTTCTCATCCCCATGCCACCCTTGGATCAAAAAGCTCTAAAATCCTGATGGGAATCTTCATTAACAACAGCTCAAACCAACATTTTACTCTGTGGAAATATGTTTACTAAATGCATTGAATCAGTGAAATGTATTTCATCAAGGCAACAGTAAAAAGAAAAAAAAAAGTTTTATGATAGTGACAATCAGTACTATGCAGAAGATCATCACAGAGCATACGTGCTTTCACATACCACAAAAAAATCATTAATTTTACTGATATACTATATGGACAGAACTCAGACTTTGCTCTTTTCTTCAAACTATACTTTGTCAGTTTTTATATTTTTCTCATTCTCTTCTATTTGTTTCTAGGTTTTGGCAAATCCTAGAATTTGGCAAATCCTACCTAAGTATTTGTATCTTTTTTTTTTTTTTTAACTAATTTTGAAACTAATTTTGTAGCAGACCTTCCTTGAAAAGTTAAAATGCTGTAAGTTGAATGATGAATTACAGCTCAATAGGTAATCCTGGCTCTACAGTTGATATTTCTCAGTACATTTCTTGCTCTCTTTTTACAGCATGGTTCCTCATGCTTTATCATTTATTATTTAAAAAGTGACATGTGTTCCTCATTCTTCTCAAAAAAGCAAATGTTCCAGGTCCCTGCCCAGAAAAGTTTATGATTTACGATCAAAAGGACGTGGATTTTTCTGCTTTGAAACTTTCTTGAATGCTATATCACAGAACAACCAGTAGAAATGTTAACAGACCTTCCCAGTCCAAATAAGCCCAAGAAAACACAGGGGCCACATCTGTTACTGTAAAGTCCTAATCTGTTTCCTTTCCATGATTTCCATTCCATTATTTCAGCACAGTGGAGCTGATGTTTACATCACAATTTGGTACACATCTATAATGTGTGTTTAGACACTAATGTGTCCTTACAGCTGTTCAGTGAAATCTGAATAAAGAACTTGAGAAGTGACTATGACACAAAGCTGTATTGTAGAGCATGACCTGTAATTTCTTTTGCTCTTTTAAGGTGAAATTTGCCAGCACACATTGGATATCCACTTTAAAAGAGCTATAGGTCTATAAATATAATTTATAGATCTATAAATGCAACTTGTTCATTCAATCCATGTATGAGTGCCAGATACATCTCATTAAATTCCAGTCAGTGCTCTCTTTTGCTATATTCTTATATGCCAATGAAATGCCTGAGTAAGTCACTAAGATGCAGAAACTGAACTTTGATTTTTCATCTTTTCACGTCAGGTGATGAACAGTTCATCCTGTGACAACAGCAGTTAAAACTATTACCACGTTTCTAAAACTGTCTTGTCCTTTGTGTAAGCATTTCAGGTTTTCAGTCAGACTGAATTTTGTAACTTCTCAGAGATGTTACACTGCTGAGAGAACACAATGTGCTTGAAGTTCTCAGCATTAAAACAGACAAGCAAGTGATTCTTGTTAAACATTGTTAACAGCCATGATCTTCTAGGATGCCGAGCAGGGCTAGGTTTTTTATCACGCCAACTAGAAGGGCTGTAAAAACTAGAGGGGCTTTCAGAACCATTCTTAAGGTCTGAAATAGTTAACTTTAAAGCTAAATACAAGTTATGAACAAGTTACTTTGGCATATAGAAGGCCTTCTAAGAAAGGGAGATTCTAGTTTACAAAACATGGAAGTGTTACTAGCAGGAGGGAAAGTTAAGTTCCCAATTTACTTTTAAAAACCATTTATTTCTAGATATCATGCAACTGTGCCCTTCTTTCTTTCTAGAGAAAGAATTAATCTAAAAAAAACAGCCTTGATCCTTATGATCTCTTCAAATCAGTTGTTAAGTTGCACAGTACTACACAAGACCACACCACTGACTTGCATAACCACATTGTTGTATTTGCCTTATTGTTCTCTAACAAAGACCATACGCATCGCAGCATCAGCTTTGCTTTGCGACTGCAGCAGCAGTACATGTGGCACTTTGTAGCAGAATCACTTGAAGATAAAAATTTTTTGCAGCATGCTACTACAATGAATAAAGCTGAAATAAGGACAAAAAAAAAAAAAAAAAAAAAAAAGAATAGCTCAGCTATGAGAAGAAGTTAACTTGGTGACAGTGTTTTGGCTCCAGAGGAAGTCCAAGGCCACATAGCAAGGTTGGAGGAAAAGTCTTGTTTTGGAAATAGAGAAAGTATATGATATAATCTCAATTCAATTCTTCCATTTGCAGCTAAGATTTAAAAAGGTGAGAGAAATACAAGCTGGTGGAGGAATAAATGCAACTGTCTTGAACTTGAAGCTATATTCAGCTCTATTAATCCTCTGCTATGTTCCTGACAAACCCAGAAAAGTACCTCTAGTATGAGGCAGGGTGTCTTTCTTCTGCCAGTCCTTAGGTTTTCTATTTATGAGCACAACAGAACCAGGAACATTTTTCTCTTGTTTAGGAGACTTAGTTATAGATCAGAAACCCATTAAGCTAATCTAAGTACAAAAAAAAAAAAAAAAAAAACCCACAAAGGACAAAAAAAGGCCTCCAGAGGTAACAATCCAGATTCAACCTATCTCTGCTCTTGTGTTTAGGAGTAACCAGGAAACAGCTCATCACCGTCTATTTCTGAAAACAGCTCAGATCCTACAGAGTGGCCAAGTGAGAATTGGTAGTAATTACTGAGAGCAGGAAGTGATTACTAACTTCCCTTAAGTAAAGAAACTGGGTTTGGGCCAAACCCAAGATTTTTAGATATTTTTGGGCTAATATAAACACTCTTATGAGAATCTCCCTTTGGAAGCTGAAAATAGTATTTTGAGAATGCTGTTTTACTTAAGTGACAAATGATTTTACATTCAAGGAGAAGACTTCAATGTTGGAGTAGTCAGTACTTTAAAGTTTCCTCTCCAAGTCATTTAACTTTCCTCTGAGATTCAGTACATTCCTCTGTCGAATGAAGATGATGACTACTCAGACCATCATGATATTCCACATCTAAATTCATTAAAACTTATAAAACATTTTGCAGTGCTTAGGAGAAAAATGTTAGAGAAATTGAAAGCATTTTTGCTATACTAATTAGCTGAAAAGTGAGAACTTTATAGAACTGTTGTTCACACTTCAGAGGGATTACAGGTGTTTTTAAACTGTAAACATTTTTAGTCTGGACACATTTTATGTACTGCAACTAAAATACATACAAAAGCATACAGAGCTCCCAAAAAATTGGCTTAGCTGGTCACAGTTCTTTGCATTTACATCTGAAATCATATATCTGTACTGGGAAAGAGTAACTCATATGCTGCCTTTTGTCCTAAGAAACTGCTGTGAAAATTAACATGGAGATTATACATAGGAATCATGACTAGAGTTTCAAAGCTTGACGGCTCACACTAACTGCTCAACAGGTTAGATAGAGTAGAAACAAAGGCTAAGTAGGGGAGCCAATGGGAGCGCTGGGTACATGGGAAGGAGCTAGAATTGAGGTGGGCAGAACGTAATTATTTAAACTGGAAGCTAGACAAGACAGCAGAGCTAACATGCCAGTAATGTAAGAAAACTGAGATGCAGGTACAGAAGATATTTTGATCACTATCAAGTCACTTCACAGTTCTTGTAGGGTGATAGCACAATCTGTTACCATGAAAAGAATTGTGAAATTTTAATTGTACATATTAAAGTCTCTTTATCCATCACTGGAGCGAAGGCTTCAATATTATACGGTCTGAGTGCATTTTCTGAATCCTTAATGGAAACACTACTCAGTTTTTGAAACAAAGTTTGCATAAGCAGTGCTTAACCAGCAATCTTCTTGCTTTGATTTATGGAAGAGGCACCCAGACTGGAACATCAGAATCCCAGAATCAGCTGTTGGAAGGATTTACAGCACATCAGAAAGAGACCCTGTGTGTCACAAGGAGCAGATACACACTACATGAGGTTTCCCTTGCAAATGGAAACAGCAGACAAGCAAGAATGAAGACTCAGTTGAAAATCACTCCATACTTCTGAGGAGGGCAAGAGTTTTGAGAGCTTCCAAGCCAGAGAGAGAACAGGACCAAAACTTTTCTCCAAAATCTATGCATTTGGTTACAGAGCAAAGCAGATTGATATGCAGTAACGCAAATAAAGTGAGTAAAGGAGAATGCATTAAAATATTAAACTGTTGCCTCCTCCTTGGACCTATCAAGTAGTTTTTTTGCCAAAGTACAAATTCTCTACATGCCCTCCAGTTTCAAAACGTCAGCAACGTTTTTGCTCTTCATCAGCCAGGCACTTTCCAAGTTAATTATTTTGCTATGAACTTCTCTAACCAAATCTCCCAGCACACACTGCATCTTCCTCCTCGTCTCATGAAACAGGGACCTCACATACTCCCTATATTCTTTCTTGTAGCTAAGCAAATGCATGTGTCTGCTACACAGGATATCTTAATCACTGGTACTTTCTAGAGAAAAGTTTCAGCATCTGCTGTATCTTAATTATAGCATCTCAAGGGACACCAGCTGACTTTCACATTAGTCAGCAAAACCTTTCCTATTAGGAATTCTTTGGAGGCCAAATCGTTCATCTTAACATTGCCATGACACAGCAGGTGAAATACTCTGATGCAGCAAAGCTGCACAAGACCTATTTGCCTTCCTAGCCCTTCACATAGGACTGACTTACTAAGCCTACAACAGAGAAAGTAAATACCCACCTGCAAAAAGAATTGCACCTCAAAAGAGGTGAAGTTGTTCAGTAAAAAGTAGGCCTTTGTCAGGTAGAAATTGTTGTCACGGAGCTATGACAATTAATCCTTGCTGAGGATCTGCTCCAGGATTTTGCAGCTTTTATTGCTGTGTATGTACTGTAGTTGTGAAAGATTGTCTATCATGATGAAAGTGTAACGCAATGATTTGTTTGTATTTATAACTGTGTTTTCATATCTGACTGTTACTCATTGCTTTTTTCTTTTTCTAATCACATCTGTTCTTGCTACTTTCTGAATCTGAAATCCCCCATTAAGATGAATCATCAGTAACAGCCTTTATCAGTCTCTGCTGGCCCTGAGACACATGCAGCTAATGACATGCACACACCTCTGCCCCAGTTTACAACTGAGAAAACGGAAGTAAGGAGACTGTGTTAGTGACAATTTTAAAGAGAAACAGTGCTAGGACAAGACCAGATAAAATAAGTCCTGGTCCAAGTCCTGCGTTTACATGACCTGACAAAGTGAGGGTTTCTTTTTGAAAATGATGCAAAGACATTATTACAGAGAATCAAGAACTCACCTTAACAGTGAACAAAATGTGAAAAATGAAAAGTTGTAACAACAGTTAGGAATAAGTCTCTTTGAAGTATTCTCCTTTAAAGCATTATTTTTATGCTTAAACTAATTTACTCACTTTTATATTGTTGCTTTTCATAAGTAGGCTTATTTAGGGGGGCTGAGATTTGCAAAAGCACCGAGAGATCACTGAGCACTATTCCCACGTCTTTCTGTGAGACTTGCTTTATTCTATCACTCACGTTTGCTTTGAAAATCAGCTCTTCTGAAGCCAGTGGGGTTTAATTCTGGTTTTGACAATAGGGACAGCATTAGTCAAACTGGCCCAAAGCAAAAAAATTTCCCCCTCACCTCTCCACTAGAATCTTATCATATGGAGATGAAAGAAACCCTAAAATAAACTTTGTTTACCTGACGCTGACAAACTAGAAGCCAAATTTAAAGATCAGTTTATCAAAAGATGGACTTCAGAGCCCAGCCAAGCACTTTAATCACTTGTTTCACAGGTATGAAAACAGAGACATTTCTCACATAGGCATAAGACATAATTGAGTCTTCCTGTCCTATCTCAGCCTGTTAAACTGGTGATTTCTGCTGATATTCTAGATCAGAGGATGTGCATTCTTTAAGGAACTTTAAAATCTACAATGAACTTTTCATTCTGTCTGTGTCAAATGACCTCAATCACTTTTGTCTCTTTAGAATAGAATCATAGAGTCATTAGGGTTGGAAAGGACCTCTAGGATCATCAAGTCCAACCTTCACTCTAACATCTATCTATCCATTAGACCATAGCCTCAAGTGCTACATCCACTCATTTTTTTAAACACCTCCAGGGATGATGACTACACTCCCTCCCTGGGCAGCCTGTTCCAGTTTCTAACCACTCTCTCAGTGAAGAATTTCTTCCTAATATCTAATCTAAACCTCCACTGGCGCAATTTGAGGCCATTTCCTCTCATTTTATCAGTAGTAATTTGGGAGGAGAGACCAACACCAGCCTCACAACAACGTCCTTTTAGGTAATTGTAGAGAGCAATAAGGTCTCCTCTCAGTCTCCTCTTCTCTAGACTAAACAAGCCCTATCTAGTTGTTACTATCAACACATCCCAAAATTTTAAGATAGCTATTTTGTTACTAACTGAAGAAAATGTCAAAATTAATTCCTTAGTTAGAATATGCTTAGAACCATTAAATCATGACCCCACAACACAGGGTATTTGTGAATTAATTTGTGGCAGAGTAATCAAGTCTCACATTTAAAAAGTCTCACCATTTAAAAATTACTTCCTCACTATTGTGTCCAGCTATGAGAGCTCAAGAAAAGATGAAATGAAGCTGGTATATTCACATAACTTGTGACTCTGCAGCTTTTCCTTGGCATGTGCCCATTACAGCTCCACCCACCAGCCTCTACTAGAATCAAACAGGGATCCATTCTCTTATCAACTAGGTGATGTACATACTTCTCTGCATGGTTGCCTTTCTTGCTGTGAAAGGCTGTAAAATACAGCAACTGTTGTGCTGGCTCTCAACGTTGACACTACATCAAGCATAAAGAACACCAAATGACTTAAGCAGTGACACCAAATCACTCAGGGACTGGCCCAGTTGGACTGAAAAATTCATGAGCACCTCCAATGTTCAGGCATCTGAGCAAGGACATAAGGGTTTGGCCTACTGATCTGATGGGACATGGAATCACAGAATTTCTGAGGCTGGAATAGACCTCCAAGATCATCAAGTCCAGCCTATGACCCAACACCATGACATCAGCTAGACGTGTTCAGGATCCCGCAAAGTCAGGTCTCAGAACAGTCTTTCCTTATGTGCTCCCTTTTCAACGATACACATTTTCTCTGTATCACCAACCAGTTCTTGATCTGTGTGACAGAAACTTTTTACGCAACACAGATGTTTCAGACAAATAATAATAATAAAGAATCGTCATTCATAAAAAAATACTCTTACAGGTTGAAACTGAGCACATGTGATGAAAAACCAACACCTGAAACAAGAACCTCCTGCTCAGCAGAAAAAAAGTAATGACTCTGGGAGCCAGTGCAGCATAGAAGGCCAAAAGCTGTAATGAAAAAGGTTTGATGGCTCCTAGGGCACTGAGGAAAGCATTTCTCCATCTGATAGGGGGTGTATGTGGGAGATTAGTTCTGGCTTCCCAGAAGAGCCCTCCCAGAGTGACATCAACTGTCTAGAGAAAAGGAACTGAGGTTCAGGTTGGCCATGGGGAGGGTTTCAATGCTGCTGCCCTTACACACCAAAAAGTACAGCTTTATAACTGTTTCTGGACAAGGTGCACAAATGGGAAAAAAGCTTCCTTTAATTTCCCACACTGAGAGTGAAAGCAGGATTCACACACACACATAAAGAAACATGAATTTCAGAAATTCCAGCCTTTCTCTTATTTAGTAGGGAGTTGCATGGTATAAAGGAGAACACTGTAGCTTGGGAATCATTAAGAGCAAGTACTGTCCTAACTGTGCCCATGTCCTATTACACAGTCTTGAGTAAATCAGTTAAGAGATTACAAAAATGGTAATTAAAATGATCAATTGTTTGTTCCTGTAACACAACTATAGGTCCACTCTAAATGAATTCCTATTTAAAGCAAAATATATTTTTCAGAAAAAAAAAGCCCCAAGGAATCGTGATTTAAAAAACTCCAGATAGAGAATCCACAATGATTCTTTAAAAAACATTTCAATGTTTTATTATCTTTATTGTAAAAATATGCACCTAGAATCTACTGTTGCCTAACTTCCAATTTTCCACTATTTTAGTTCTTTATAACTGCTATTTTGAAAAGTTTTTCAGTGTGATATTCTGTACCTTACATAGATACAGGCTGGGAAAAATTACCTTCGCTTAAACTAAACAGGTTCAAGCCCTTGAGTATCTTCCCGCACAGAATATCCATCCAATCCACTAATCACTGCCTGAGTCTTCACCAACTCTTTATTCATTTTTGCAACATGAATCTGAATCTTCACATGCACTCAGTTACTTCAGAAGTTATCGCATCACTACTGACACAGAAGTAACATAACTTCATGATTCCTGTTTGAAGTTTCTCTTCCAGCCATCTTTAGGCCTTTGACACTGTCTGACAGTGAAATCCTACATGTAACCAATTATCTGTCATGAGCACCCAAATGATTTCCAGCCATTAGACAGAGTCATTCATCCTGCAAATACAAGCTAAATTATTTCTTCATATATATCTGAAAAATATATATATATAAAAACAAATATACATGGGTATGGGTTGACCTTCATTTTTCCTGAAGCATATGTGATTTATGGATCACTTCATAAGTCAATTTTATTTCCAAAGTCCTAATATTTTTCCAGTCATTAAAAGAAAAGGGAAACAGAGCATGGCTCAACAATTCCTAAGGGATCCTATTGGATAATGATTCCCTCTTTGCATATGAAGACTATCAGATAAACAGATTTTGGTCCTATTAATGTGTTGCCCAGTTGAATTTGCATTATTCTTATTTCTTAATCAAAGTTCATGTGGTACCATGACAGATGCCCTAAAAAAGTCCATTACATCAGCGCTACAACATTCATTGATCAAACCTCATATATCATAAGCAAACTATTGAGTTAGTCTGACAAGATATATTGTCCATAAACCAATGAGAACTGCCATAAATTACATTAATCCTCATTATTACTTTACTAATAATGTCCCATCTCAGTCTTCCATTATTTTGCCAGGGATTGGCACCAGGCTGGAAGGCCTGTAATTACTAATCCATCCCATTTAAAATTCTGGCACAGTACTTGCCTTCCCAGTGCTATAACAATTAATAAGAAACAACATTAACAGTCCAGAGACATTTTTAAGTGGTTCCTTGAATACTCCCTGATGAACGTTATTGGAACTGCTGATCATAAAAAGTCTTAATTTGAACAGTAGCTGTTTAACAACCTCCGCAGTTAGTGATGAAATAAAATTTCCCTATCTCTACCTGTAGAAAATGCAGATAACAGCACTTACTCCCCAAATGCTTTGAGATCAGTAGATTAAAAACAATTCATAAGAGCTAGGGATTTGAGGTTTTTAACTCCTCTGTATTGCAGTACTTCTCCAGTGATTAAGAACATTCATACTTCAACAAAAATCCTTCTTCGTTTTGTATCAAATAAGAACTGAGGTACAAAGTATTCTTGTCTCCTTTTCATGCTGGCTACAACAGAACTGATATGGCAACATTGAACTTTTCACTGCCAGGAAGTCCCTTATGTAACTGTGTGGAGTCATTCAAAATGGATGCTTCACTGAATCCAGTAATTTCTCAAGGTTTGTCAAGTACAACAAGTAGCAAAGCAGTTAATATGGTAAGAGGAATATGCGTCGTCCATGTTATCAGTAACTATAAGTAGATAAAATCTAATTAAAAAGCAAAAGAATTTCACTTGGATATCAGTAAAGCATTTTTCTAGTCAAGAAAAAATGATGAGAAGAAAAACTTTGCAAATCTTCCTTTCATTTGAGGTCTAGCATGTTTTAGGTACCAGTACTATGTAAACATTTTTAGCAGTAATAAACCATATAAATCAGATTTTCATTAACTCTATAAACAAGTCTTCTAAGTAAGTAATTTTTCCTAACTTCACAGTAAATTGATGTGTTTACATTGCACTCGCTGATGTAATGGCAATGTAGAACAAACATACCAAAGTTAGCTTTAAACCAAAGCCAGCTTGGATACTGGCAGCCATCTGGCCACAGACATCAGGAGCTTGGAGCAGGTAAATGCCTGCATAATTATGCAGTTTCTAAAACATGTTTTTGGAATCCCCAGTGAGCTGCATTCTGTTAAAATATTACTGGTATGTGAAAAAATAGAAAAGGAAAATTAATTTACCTAAGATGGTCGGTGATCGGAAGTTTAACAGACCTAACACCAGTGACAGGAAAACACAGACTTGAAAGTATTTAGGCAAGTTAGTTGTTTTCAGAATAACTACACCTGATCAAATTCACCCTTGGGTAGTCTGAGCACAGACTGAAGCAAACTCAGCAGCATTAACTAGAACTTGTAAACAAGTACATAGTGCTTAGCATTAAAAATAGGGGAAGAAAAGGATAGAAAGCTTACTTCCAATTATAGCAGAAATACTATAACAATTAAACAAACAATTTCGTTTCTAGAAGACGGCAAGGGGATGAGTAACCAGCAAAGTAGACTGTTTTCTCTGTACAATACAGTGACAGGCAGTGCAAACAGGCAAAAAACACTAGACATTCTTAAGAAGAACTTTATGAGAGGGTCATAATCAGCTGGGGGAAACATGGTCTAGAAAAGTCACTGTTAGATGGCTGCTTAACTCAGAAAAAAAATTACTGATGTCAATCTAAAAGTTTCCCAAATGGCATTCTGCAGGACAACATATAATTCAGTATTTTTGATTAATGAATTGGCTAAAGGAATAGAAAGCATATTTCTTAAAATTGCAAGCAACATAAAGATGGAGAAGCTAGTGAGGACAAGACAAGGACGTGAGCAGAATTTAAAAATATCTAAAGTAGAAAAATAGTTTTGAATAAGTAGAATACAGGACAGTAAGTACAGTAGCAAAATTCTACAGTTAGGACTAATCAAGCACAAAAAAAAAAAAAAAAAAAATCAAACCAAAACATTGGCCAGTGGGTAAGTAAATTAATCAGAATATTACCAAAGACAACAGTAGATCAGAAGGTGAACATGACTCAACAGCATCATAGTGTTGCAACACCATATGGGGGATGTATAAACAGAAATACTGCATGTAATATACATGAAGAAATTTTTCTGGTCTACTCAACAGCCATAGACTAGAGTATTTGTCCAGTTTTGGGTATTACTGAAGCAAACTGGTCTAAGAAAAGTAGTAAGAATGATGATAAATTTCTAGAAAACCCAAGCTATGTGGAAAGGTTTTAGGAACTGGGATTGCTTACTCTAGAAAAGAGAAAATGGAGGGAGATGCAAGAATGTTTTTAACGGGTACAAAACAGCTATAAAATAAAAGAGAATACATCATTCTCATCATCAATTTTGGCTAAAGCAAAAGGAAAAAAGAGACAAAACTTAATGCTTAAGTAAGGTCAACAGTAAAAACTTTCAAATAGGATAGTTAAGCACTGGAGCTGATTATCCTGGGGGTTGTGAACTTTCCACATTTTAAGACTTTCAGTGAGAGGTTGCAAAATCAACCCAAATAAATTTATCAACACTGCAATCACAGTAACTGCAGTACAGGCGTACATTTGGACATTCTGAGTCTTCCGTAAAACTGTTTTCTACTTGATAAATGAGGAACAGTTGGTTTACAAGTCTACAGTGCTCACGTAGATGAGGCCCTTAGCTATGCACTGTTTTGCTGAGTCACTGAAAAGTTAGTGTTTACTTCAGCAGAAGCATGTCAGGATCCAAATTCAGGAAAATTTAAGATCATTGGCTATTTGGCCACTGAAATGTAGTTCTCTTGGAATCTGCAATCAGGTGCACAGGGAAAGTGGAGAGACATATTTCCTTCTCCTTTCTTTGTCTAAATAGAAGATCCTTTTTGGGTAAGGCATTTCCATCTGGAGAACAGAAAATCTCTTCTACGAGAAAACTGAATATACAGCTGGACAAACAACAGTAACTACAGTGCTAACAAATACAACCACACAGGATATTTCCTGTGCTTATGATCTGATGCAAGTGATTTATTAATGGATAACCATGACTTGCATCCTCCCTCAAAGAGGCCACATTTTACAGCACCAGCTGCTGCTGAGCTCATTACAAGTGTATGCGATAAGCCCACTCAGAGCCCACTTTCCCTAGGAAGCTACAGTTTCTGCACAGGCATGAGTGGCAGAGCCTATGTGGCATCAGTAACCTTGCCTCATCACATACCAGCACCTGTACAACATGTAAGATGGTGCTAACAGGGATGTAGCTGGACTGATCCCCTGTTTGCACGCTCACAGCACTCACCCTCTATCTAAGATTGGGGTAACAACAACAGGCGTGCTATACATAAACTGGGTAACAATAATGGAAGCTTCAACTGAAATAGGACTGTGGAGTCTGCAATTACACTGATTATAATCTGCAATAATGTGGTGTTTTTCTAGGATGATATTTACTGACAGATGCAGAGTTACAGGTGAACAAAACTGGTGCAACTCCCACATAACAGAGAATTACCCTGTTACTATTCTACTCAGGCTAATTGCAATCTAACTGCTATTTGTTACTGTGACTGGTGGGCTCTACACTGAGTCTTGTTAATGAAGTGTTTTACATGCACCATTAGTAAAACTTTTAGCTTTTAGAAATTAATTTAAGATTGTCTGTTGCTTATATTTATTATTCATTGGAGTATGTAAAGCACCACAAACACCTCCTTTACATGCCTTCCCTAAACACACATAAATCACGTTAGCATATAAAAGCAATAGGCAAATACACGTAATATAATTAGCGCTTTCATTAATGTGTAGTTGTACCATTCATATCTTACAACTGCAACTAGAAAACAAAGTATAAACCATAATCAGAACCTGTCAGAACTAACAATATTATAAGTTGTTAAATCCATATTATTAATAAGATTCAAGACTATTAATACATTAGCAACTGAATTTAATTTTCGCAATTTTTGCACCTCACTTGAGTGAGGATAAGTTTGGTTATTTTCAGTAGTTAATTTTTAATCAGCTCCATGTTTTCACAAATGAGGCCAATTATTTTCAGTTAGCGGAAAATATTATTAATGAAAATATTTATTAGTATTAATGTTTGTAAAGATCTAGTTATTAATAAAATGCAGACGTTAGGCCTAAATGAACCCAGAGTTTCCATATGTGCAAATTACTTATTATCTCCATGGTTACCTGAGCTAATAGACTAATGTTTTATATAAGGTATATGCACCAGAACATTAATTAACTATTGAACAAAGCAGAAAATCTGTGTCTTTATGAGCAAATGTGTGCTATCGTCGGATGCTGGCAACACAATCTCTTGTCATACATGAGAAACACCAATGGATTCAGAGAGATCTGAGGAGCACAATAGAGTGATGGACACAACAACCTGCTGTGTACACAGAGCTCCGAGTTCCCAAAGCACTCTCCTCGAGTGTTGCTTCTGGAGCCGCAGGACTACAGCACATCACAGGCAACGGCTGCCTCCAATGCCACTAATCATCACCTTCAATTTGCATTTAAAAGTCTTCTACTCAACAATTTATTGCTTGTAACTTAGAGCTACAGAAATTAATTTTCCTTCAAGTTACCTACTGTCCACCTTCAGAAAAGCACCCCTATATGGAGGAGCACTCAGCTATATGTTTTACATTGAGTATATCTTCATTTCTCTGACTTAGAATGTGCCAGTCATTTGAGCGTTGCATGATTTCCCTAACAAAAATCCCAATTTGCCCCTGCCACGTGGTTTCTTGGCATGGAAACCACAGACTTTGCCATTCGAATCACTCACTCTGTTAATGAAGAGTACTGATAACTGTTGTTAACTTGGAGTCTGTATGTGCTGTCTCGTGCGGTTTCAGAGTCAGTGGTGTAAAATTATTTGTTACACTTGCAGGATGAAATAATTATCAGCAAGGCCTAAAGGAATGAAATATCTACCACCTTCCAGTGGGAATTAAATGTCAGGTTTTGGACAGTAAGTAGGTAGCCTCCAAAAAGACCTTATGCACTTTGTATTTCTGAAAATACCCCTGCGCTCCCATCGCCATCTCTAGGCTTCCTAATAGTAGTAATAATTCTCCAGAAATGTATTTGAAAACAAATTCTGAGAATTTATTTGTAAAATAGAGGCTTTTTATTTGACTTTTTTTCAAAATTTCCCCTGGCAATTTAATATTAATTAAAATCTGTTGAGCCATATGGTGACTTTTCTTTTTCTTAACAAACATTACGACTTTCATATTTTCTACCATGATTTTTCCTATTTTTGCCATAACAAACAACAAAGCTTAGAGAGCTCATAACACAGACATCACCGGTTCAAACACTAATGCAGCACACCGGCAGACCAAAAGGAGCTTCAACAGAAAAACATTTTAAAAGCATTTTAGGCAAGTGAACCTCACGCAATTAAACACGCCCTGTAACAAAACAGACCTTCACATTCAGAAATAGAGCAGAGTCACAAACAGCATGGGTCCTGGCACACGTTTTTTTCTAAGCTGTAAAGAATTTGCCTTTATATTTATATTTACATTACAGAATTGCACAGTAATGCTTTTTGTCCCACACACCATTTTGAAATTGTACTATCACTGAGAATTAAACACCATGCATTGATTCCAGATTAGAACTAGAGAGAGAAACAACCTCGCTGAAGCTTCTTCTACTGAAAAGCAGGAGCAAAGGCAGAATTTACTCTTGTAGAAGTACAGCACTGTGCGTGCGTGAGCATGGCTTGCACTGAAAGATATTTAAAGAACAGCTCCTTAAGAAGAAAGCAGTGCCATCCATTTATCTATGCATACATCTCCCTCCTCCTTCTCTCCGCTACACTGACTGCTTTGCCAGACCGGTGCCAACCATCTTAGCCCCTTGCTAAGGCAAAAGGTAAAAGCTGGATCTACCTGCTTTAGTGGAGCTGCCAGATCCTACCAAAATGTGGCATCAATATGTCATTACACCAGCAAATTGTGAAATGAATGCACCTGCTTCTGATGCACTAAGAAAAATGCCTATTCCAACACACTCTGTACTATAAAATCTCACATCTACCATTTGGATATTGCCAAATTCTGCTGGTGTTTGTCCCTCGCATGTCCCTCACAGGGATTTTCACATGTGTTAAAACCATTCAGCTACTTCAGAAAACTTTCACACTAACCCAGGAAAGGATAATCTGGATCTACTGTAGCCAGAGTGAAAAACTGCACCTTCAAGATTACTAAAAGCTTAAGAGCCTAATGCATCTTTGTTGAACAAACAGCAGACACACTAAGGCTCCAAGTTTAACTAGGCCTTGCTTTTTTTTCATCTAGACCTAAACTTTCTTCTAAATTGAGCACAAAGGCAGGCAGACATTTATATGTGAAATTCTGTACTCCATATTTTATGTGAAACCACAATAATTTAAATCTAGTATTTTGACCTATGTAAGTGCAGTCAACCTTTTGTATTACCCAGTGAAGCTTTACAGTCAGAGATGTCTAACATGCATGGGCAATCCCAAAGAAGTATTTTAAGCTCATCAGCTCTTAATTGAGGTTTTCAAAGCAGCTTAAGGGATTTTGACAAAAAGCATTCATTTCCTATTTCCTTTTCTCGCCAATACATGGCTAAACTCCTAGACTGTTCTGAAAATCTCATCAAGCTGGATACATATTCATTGGATGTAAGAGAACTGTCCCTTTTGCTATCTATCTAAAAGATAAAATTCTCAAGCTTAAGTGAAAAAAATAATTGGCTAGATTTTGCTTGTGCCATCACTGCCAACTTTACGAACTCGTGTTCTGCAGAACCCCATTTTTTTTAGCTGACTAGGAACACTTCAAAAAGGCATATTTAGTTAGCTGAAATGAGAGCTGCAGTGATACAAATGTGCTGGTTTCAGGAATAAGAAACCTGTTTTACGTTACTCTAGTACTGGAACACACTTAAGGTTGGATTGCTCTGGTCAGTCAAAAGCATCATAAAGTTTTGTGCAGTTTAATAGAAAGACTTGAGAGCTCAGAGCCAAAAACTTATACAATCCAGCAAATTCTGAGCACTGGATGTTTTCTGTGCTACTGAATATAGATGCACTGGGTGGGACAGAAATCTGCAATGATACTGAAACAGCTGTTCTTTTTAGCAGATTAGAAGTTTAAGGCTTGAGGTGAAGGAGAGGAAAAAAAAGCTGGATCCAAGATGATGCAAGTGTCACTTGCAGCATTTATCCAGGCCTCTCGTGCCAGTTTACAAGGTCAGAATTTTGCATATAAAGACTATCACCAGATTGTTTTCCTATGTGACAGTATCTTTGGTAAGTGTTGAGAAGCATTACCAAGCAATAGGACCAAGCAAGAACAAGTCTCCTGCTATTTTTTATGAATTACGACAGATCACATTTGCTTTTCAGACACAGAGAAGCGAGTAGGGCCTGACTCAAGCATATTGCTAAAATTCCGTTTAATTACGACCGCAGGCTGTCCATCTCCTGCTCGTCCTGCAATGCCAAACTTTTCCAGTGCTGCAGGCAGCGGCGAGCAGCTGCAGCAGCGGTGGGGAAGGGCTGTGAGCGGGTCGCATCCGACCCGAGACTTGGAGGCACCATTCCCCGGGATGCGCCCACACTCGGGCACCTTTCTCCGCTCCCCGTCCTCTTCCACCCGAGAAGGCAAAACCCCGTAGGGCGACCTGGGCGGCTCTGTGTAATCCCGGTTTTGCCTTGTTCTGGCTCCGGGACGCTCCAGGTTTTTTTGTTGTTATGCTTGCTATTTTTTTTTTTTTTCGGTTGTTTGCTTGCTCGCTCGTTTTTTAATTGCTGCAGCGGAAACCGCCAGCGCCAGCCGGGCCCGGGCTCCGCCGCTCCCCCCGGA
>JAAGNO010023649.1:0-16204 GCA_033439905.1 Ceryle rudis | reverse complement strand
GCGACGAGGCTTTTGGAGAGGAGCTTGAAAAGACATAGCAAGCGAGGCTAATTTACATATAGCTAAGCAGTGGCGGGCGGGATGGTAATTACTGAGCACCGGGTGTAAACTGTGGCGGGTTTTTACCGATCACGAAGATGCTAAATACTTTGCAGCTCCTTGGTGGGGGTGCTGGCTTTGTGGAATTCTCACCCAGCACCCCTCTGGCTCCAGCCTCCCCCACCCTGCTGGGGCCGGCGGAAGGAGCAGGAGCCGCGGCGCGACCTTCTCCTGCCAGAGCAACGCGGCACCCAAACGATCCAACCACCACGTCACGGGGGGTTTGGGGCATTTTTTGGACATCTTCTGGAGTGGATCAGTACTGGGGGGGTGGGGGGAGGGTGGGGGAGAGGGCAATGGGAAACAAGAAGACCCCAGACACAACTATTACTATTGGAGCGAAGTGTCGTGGGAGGGGCGGGTGAATCGTCTGCGAGGGTGTAATTGCCCAGGGGTGGCTTTGCTCGGTTGGGACCCCCCTCCGGAGGTGACCCCGCGGCTGCACCACTCCAATAAATGAGTTAGTTGTAGAAAATCTGATGCCTGAGAGGCTGGTTCTGGCAACCGAGGCTTCGAGCTGTGGAGCGAGCGACCATTGTTATCAGAAGGTGTCTTAAGACTACTTCAGTAAACTGTGACTTTCAGATAATGGTAACCGTTAGGGTGGGTACATATTGCTCAAGAAGAATTGACCAGATAGCACATGGGAGTGGTAACCGTTAGGATACATATTGTTTTAACCGATAGTAAGGCTTGCTCAAGATCTTGTCCCAATAAGGAATAGAATGATAAAGATTGACGGGCTGTCACAAGAGGAGGACTGCTTACCGAATACCCAACAACCACCAGGAGAAAGAAGACGACCTCATAGCAACAACCTGCACGTGCGCAGAGGACACCACTAAAGGATACAAACACGGAGGAAGAAAAGTATAAAAGGATTAAGTATGGACTGCAAGGTGTGGCAGTTGGTGGAGCCTAGACTCCCCTGTCACCCAGCGCTGCTTTTGCTCACTTACTACTTGCATATACAATTAAATAAATTTATTTTATTCTTTATTTTGGACGTGTATTGTCCAATTTATAACACACTGGACAGGCTGCGCAGGGAGGTTATGGAGACTCCTCTGGAGACATTCAAAACCCACCTAGATGTGTTCCTTTCTGACCTGATCTTGGTGATCCTGCTCTGACAGGGGGGTTGGACTAGATGATCTTTCGAGGTTCCATCCAACCCCTAACATTCTGTGATTCTGTGGAAAGATCCAGTTTGACTCCTTTTGGTAATCCCTGTGGCTTCGTGGCAGCAACAAATACAGGGAGAGACGGCTTTGTGTTTAAAAGTAAGTAGATGGAGGAGTTATGAGAAACTCTGTATGCTCAGTTGGAGTGTTGTAGTTAACTTAAACATTGCTGTCTTTATATCAAAATGCAACCGAATTTCTGTATTTCATCACCTTCAGAGAGCAAATTCAGCAGGACTTGGCTGTCATGGAAAAGCAAATGGTATTCTCGGGCAGCCTTCTTACTGGATTAATAAGTGCTATTTTGATGTTTCATTTTGTGTTTAAAAAGTCAGGCTTCTAAAGGATACGTCATATGCTTGTAACTTTTTTTTTTAAATACAGTCAACCATGTCATTTTACCTCGCCGTAATGTCAAATAAGCAACGGTCTAGTCTCTTCAGTCAAAAGTAGTGTGAACAGTCACCCTTTGAGTCACCTCACGGTGATGAGAATATAAATGTCTTGAAAGCAAGTAATGCTGGGTTTTGTTCATTTACAACTATAGAGCTTGTTCCACTTGTTTCATTAGCAGTGCAAAAGCTGGATGCCTGTGGTCTAAATGCTAATTGCAAATGTTAGGGGAAACAGGAAGGAGTCATGTTTTAAAGCTGATAACTAACTATTGTTGGTGTGTGTAGGATGGCGACAATGCATCTGCTGAGGAAAACGCTGAAGATGCAGAGGCTCCATCTTCATCCAGAAAAGCATCTGGAAAATCCCAAAGTCAGGATGAAACTGATGGTAAATGTTAATGTAATAATTTAAGTGACAAATGTCTTGAAAAGGCTGTTGAAAGCATTTGTTCTTTGAGAGCTGGCCTTTTATAAATGCCTGTCTGCTTCTTTTGAGCCTGTGGGTATTGACGCACATTGTTAGAATGTGTATCTTTGTAGGATGTTCTGAATCATAGCCACATTTAACTTTGTTCGGTGCTTTTTAAGGGGCTGGATCTGGTCAGTTGGCCATCTTTTTTTCTTGGAAACCTTCCATTTTTCCCTTCCTGGCTTCTTAACCGCATGGTCTCAGTTATTTGCTCTCTTTATGATAAGCAATTTTAAATTTTAAACTTACCTCAAAAAGTCTTCTGTCTGTTTTCTTTTGGCTTTTTTGCCATTCATCTCTTTGTTAGTCTTTTGCTGAGACATTGAATGGTTCAGAGTCTTTGATTCTACTTTGTGAATGTTGCTGCCTTCCCTTATCATCCAAAGTGATAATACCTCTTCAACAGCTGTGTCCCATGCACCAGCTGGGGAACATTCTTGTGGAACTGATGATGCTGGGAGATAGCAAAGTGCAAATTTTGATCTCTTTGTGTTGTTTCTTGGAGTCTTCTTGTTGTTTTCACTGCAAATTCTCCTCATTCTGTTTGAACATTATATAGTTTGATATTTAGAGGTAGACTTTTGGGTAGTTATAACCCTAGGTTAAGTTAGTAATGGAAATTTGTAGCTAATAATTGTGAACATTTTTGAATAATATACTTGAAGCATATTTATTTTGGATACATAGCATCATATTCTTATTTATTTTAAAGAGTTTTATTCTTTCTTTTTCTGGAGAAATGTGAATAATCTGGATTTTGCATTTACACACGTTAAAAGGTACTTAACTGTCATCAGTGGAATGATTAGAAGATTCTGTTTTCAATTACTTCTAAAAACTGGTTGCTCCATTATTGTTTAGTGTAATTGTCTGCTCACTTAACCTCTTCAGCTGGAAAGCTTTATTCCATCCAACCAGTTCAGTGCTTGAAAATTGCTTAATATGCTTCTTCTGTATGGATTGAGAGAAATATTGAGTGAACTGTTGCTTCATTCTTTGTGCTCCTCCATGCTTTCATTTCAAATATTCAAAAAATGTTAGAGGCTGGGGTATATTACGCATATAATAATAATAATACAGTATAATAATGCAGAGTTCCAAAACCAAAGAGGTTGTTAATGATATTTCTGCAGGCCTTTTTCGTATAGAATAGCCCTTTCAAGTGGGCTTCTAATTATGAAGAATTCAGTTTTCTCTGCATTTGTCCTGATCAGCAGTGTATACCCTTGATTATATCATAAACCTTTCTTGCTTCTTTCTCAACCAGGAGAAACTTCAGATGGTGTCAGTAAATCTGTTCATCGGGTCTTCGCGTCCATGCTTGGCGAAAATGAAGAGGAGGAGGAGGATGAAGAGGAAGAGGAGGAGGAAGAAGAAACTACTGAGCAACCCACAGCTGGTGATGTTTTCGTGTTGGAGATGGTACTTAATCGAGAGACCAAGAAAATGATGAAAGTAAGTATTTAAACTTTGATGTAACTTAACCTGTCTCTCCTGAAGCATAGTGCGTAAATACCAGCTGGTGTGATTTTGGCTACATGCTGAGAAATATGCCTGAAAATAATTCCATGTAGGATACTTCTGTTTACGTTGATGTCACCTGTCTTTATGTTTTTAAAAATTACTGTAGGTTACTGTTTGAAAACTTTCAACAGTAATGAAGTGAGTTTTTTCAGGGTGTGTTTTAATTAGATAGCAGAGTTACTCTGTCAGTTAGGAAAATGAACAAATATTTTGCTCAGTCATTTTCATATCACCATGGTAAATACGGTGTTTGTTTATCACCATGATAAACACCATAAATAAGGCGTTGTTTTTGTTGTGTTAAGCACAAGGGTGACTGATGTCTCTTGAATTTGGGCGCAACTGAATCCTTGGTAGAAATATTATCCCTTTTCTATTTAGGAGAAAAGACCTCGCAGCAAACTTCCTCGTGCCCTGAGGGGTCTGATGGGAGAGGCCAATATCAGGTTTGCTCGAGGAGAGCGTGAGGAGGCTATTCTAATGTGCATGGAAATCATTCGACAAGGTATGTGAGAATGGTACAACTTCTTGGCTTTATGGATGGGGCAAAATTGTGGTGTGCATCAGGAAAACTCAGCGTTGTTTCGCTGATGATGAAAATAGTACAAGGAAAGTCACTGTGTAAGGAGTGTGGAATGAAGAATGTGTGGTATATTTCCTTTGTAGTTTTGCTTATAAAAAAACTAGCACCCTAACTTTGCAGAGGCCTGCCCCTTTGCTTAGATTTACACAGTTCTCTTTTATTGTCATTGAGGAGCCAAGGTATCAACATCAGCATGACTTGAAATGTAGAAAAAAAAGCTATAAATGGTTGCTGTTACATTCTGTCAGGCTGTTTTACAATTTATAAGAAGGAATTTTAAGCTTGTCTGCTATTTTTTTTGGAACTTAAACAGATCTCGCATACAATTTTGATACCTGCTTTTTTTGCAGGAAGGCAAGTTACTTGTTTTCAGGGTGTTTTTAAAGCAATAATTCGTAATCATTCTTTCTGTCTTTTCACAGCTCCTCTTGCTCATGAGCCATTTTCCACTCTTGCCATGATCTATGAAGACCAGGGTGATATGGAGAAATCATTACAGTTTGAACTGATTGCAGCTCACTTAAATCCAAGTGACACAGAGGAATGGGTCAGATTAGCAGAAATGTCACTGGAACAGGACAATATTAAACAGGCTGTTTTTTGCTACACAAAAGGTAGCATAGCAACCATTTTAATAGTTTGAAATAAGTGTTAGGTGCTAACGGCAATCATTTTCTTCCCCTTGCTAATTTAGTTTGCTGCGGTTTCCTAAGATTCTGGTACCTTTGTTCAGACTTTGGTAAAAAGATCCATTAGTCTTTAATACAGAATGTAATTCTTTTACAGAAACCCTATGCATATGCATTAACATTAATCTAGTCAGGGAAATGAATGTGAAATCCATTGTTACCTTTTCCTCAACTCAGCTACCAGTACATTTTTTTCTCGTAGCTCTGAAATATGACCCAACCAATGTGCGTTACCTGTGGGAGAGATCAAGCCTGTACGAGCAGCTGGGGGAACATAAGACGGCTATGGACGGCTACAGGCGTATTTTGAATCTCCTGTCTCCCTCTGATGGAGAACGCTTTATGCAGTTGGCTAGAGACATGGCAAAGTAAGTTGGATTTAACAATACCGTGATGTGGTTTTCTGGAGTTTCTCAAAAGCTCGTATTAATAAGTTCTGCAGCTTATTCGAGCTGGGTATGGACCTGAAATCAAGGAATGCAGGTGTTTTTGCTGGGGGTGACCCTCACACAAGCATTCATCCCCAAACTGTTGTGATGTTGACACATGTGGGACTTATCCTGTGTAGGATCGATGATCGATGCATTATCTTAGAAGTGCTGCACTCTCCTAGAGTAAGAGAATAAAATGCAAATGCTAATTATGGGAAAAAATACCAATAGTATGCAATTATATACAAATGCAGTCCATTTTTTCATCTATATAATATCATGAGAGACCTGGAAACTTATTGCCAGCAAATCTGAACGAAACAAACTATTCAATCTGAGATACGAAAGAATATGTTTCTATGTCATTTTTGATTGATTTCTGGAGCACGTAGACATCTGCCCTTTTCTGCTAATGAGAACAGATCAAGTCATAGAAGGTTGCCTGAGACACAGAAGGCTTGTGGTTAAAGTGTGTAGCTCCCTTAGCATTGTTTTAACTAAGTTGTTTACATCACAGCTTTCTCATGCACAATTTTTCATGCACAGAAAGCTGTTACTGTCTTGTTGCAAAACAGCTTAAGTCTTTTGATCTTTGTGGTTGTGAAATGCACCAAAAAAATGCAAGGATGTGTATTGTAACAATATAGCTATTGAAGGTTTTTCTGAAATGAGGTCAATGTGATACGTTATTGATACCTGGCTCAAGGTGGGGGATACTGTGATGAAAACTCCAGCAATGCCCTAACATACAGGGGACAAAAAAATCGCGGATATTTGAAATACACAAAAATTGTCAACAGTTGTATGGAAATCAAAACCACACCTTTCTCACTGTCTTTTGTAACTTACTCTTGCTAATGAAAATACTCGCTAATTGGCAAAACTTAAAGAAATGCAAAAATAATTTTTCTAATGTTCCAAGTACCTATTGTCAGTTATCTCAAATACCTGGTATCTCCTATCTGTGTTCTGTAGGAGTTACTATGAAGCCAATGATGTGACCTCCGCTATTGAGATAATAGAGGAAGCCTTTACTAAACACCAGAGCCTTGTCTCCATGGAGGATGTTAACATCGCAGCTGAACTGTATATTTCTTCCAAACAGTATGACAAAGCCTTGGCGGTATGGAGAATTAAACATTCCTGTAGTGCTTAAACATGGTCATGTTTCTGTAGTAGTAAGAGCTGATTAGATGTAGATTGCTTGCTATTAGTTCTGTAGCAATTATCACTGGAAGTTAATGACTTGATTTAGTAAACTGAGGGCTGATAGACTTGTGTGCTTTTCCAGGTTTAACATTTTGGGATCCTTCCTCTCCTGTACAGTTGCCATAATCAGAGCAGCCAGAGAAGACCCGTAAGCTGGTTGATTACTAGCAGCAAAGGACATTCTCTGAGTTGAAGGTTAAATGGGTGACACGGAATGGTCTAATGGTTTGAATGCAGACCTTTGTGCTTTATCTGGCATACTTGTGTTACAACTAATAATTTATGCATTAAGCATCAAGCGTACATTCCAGAAAGACAATACATCTTGACTCTAAGGCATCAGGAATGGGAGAAGATTGTTAATCTGTTCCAAATTTGTTTTAGCAGTTTTTAACTCTCACTTCAGAGGCATGTTTGAGTTGATTTGGTCTAGCTTTGAGAGGAAAGACTTTAGTATCTGGCCATTGTTATACTTTCCAAGATAGGTTGAAGAGACAGTACTAGTTGGGACTTCCTCCTTGTGAACATTCTTATTTGCAGATATTAAATGATCTCTTTTTTCTTCTTAAGATCTCTCTCTCTGTCAGTGCAAAGCAAATTGCAAACAATTCCTCTGTTCCTTCTCTGTACTTCTTCCCATTTTAAAATCTGGGATAGCTGAAACTGTATTTGAGCTGGTAAACCGAGCCTTTAAAAATAGCTGTCTTAATACAGTCACCCTGGTGTGTTCCCCTAAGGACTACATACTTGATGTTTATCACTTTTGTTTTGGCAGCGGTCATGACTTCAATATTTACTTCTCAATTAACAAGCAAAATACCAAACTGCCTTGGGTCTTAGACAAACAGTCCTTTACACCTCTGCATTTCCCCCCTTGCCACTCCCCATTGGCTACTGAAGACCTTGGATTGTCTGTTTTTGGTTTCTAATTTTTTAAATTAGTTTTTCTATTGATTTATACTAAGTTTATTAAGGTCATGATGTGTATGACCAGGACTGTTGTAAAATGTCTGTGAATCTTATTTAATTATTGCTTTTAATGGATACAAACTGCGTATGGTTTCCTTGCAAGGTATTGGGCTGAGGAATCCTTGGAGCACTTTGGAAAGATCTGTGGAGAGCTCAGCTGCTTACATGGCGCTTTGCTTTCTTTTTTTAGTCTTCCAAGAGGTATTAGAAGAAGCTATAAAGGTTAAAAACTTTTCTAATTGTGATGAAAGTAACTGTTATATTTGCTGAAGAGGTGCTGATTTAATCATCTAAGTGTTCAAAAATAGTGGACAAAGAGATGAGGTGATCAAACTTGATACTAGTTGACTAACCCCGTGTGAAATGAATGCAGCTTTTCTTCTGATAACTTTGCAGATGTCTAAAACATTTGGGCTGATTACTCCATATAGCCTTTAAATCTTAAAAATGATCCAAGTTATTAATCTGTTTTAGGTTATTACAGATTTTGCAGGAATTGTGCTTGAAAAAAAAAAATCAGAAAAAAGTCCAACCGCGGAGAAAAAAGGTAAGCAGCTACCAAGCTGTTAGTATGACCCTACTCCTTCCATTCCTTTTGCAGCTCATGAGTATATTTTGATGCATGTTGACAGGCTTTTCTTGTTCAAAACTTTTCAATGTTTTTAATGAGTTACACAGCATGACCTCAGCTTTCTATAAGGAGTTACTCTGATGTTCAGTTATCCCTGCTGACTCAGTAAGGACAAGGACTGCTCTCCAGGCAACTGAAGGCCTTCTAGAGTTCTAAACATTCTTTCGAGTGTTCACATCAGTCCAGCTATTTCTAAATAGCTTCTGAAAAAAAAAATTAGATAAGCTTAGTGGCATCTGTACTCAAGAATATCAACCTCTGACCTGAGATTAATATTATTCATAAACCTTACTTTGGTTATTAAACATTTAAATGCTTTGGGATTTACAAATCTAGGAATATTAGCTTGTAATTGAATAAAGTAGGTTGTCTTTGAGAAACCTGCCTTGTGAAATTCATTGCTCAAGCCTTAAAATGTTTATTTGGGCTGTATATCGATCACAGCATGCCAACTCTATAAGCAGAGAGTTTGTTCTATGATTCCACTAGTTGGTTGTTTCAGCAATACAGTCCAAACCCAATATAGGTATAAGATACTTCCGTTGGCTTTTTGCTTTAATGGATGAGCTAAAAATACAGTTGATCAATGAACAACTGTCCTGAAAGAGGCTTTTAGCAGATCATTTATAAGAAGCAAAACAATGATGAGCCTAGGAATTATAGCTACTTTTCAGAGTAAACCACCCATTGATTATGGATTCAAAAGCAAGTTACTTTTGGCTTAGCTGGTGCTAGTAGAGTAATCTGCTAATCTTTTTAAAAAGATACAGAGGAAGTGGTAGAAACTCAGAAGAAACAGGAGGCAGTGACTGACAACCAGAGTCACCCAGTTGCTGAGTCCAGTGCTGCAGGTAAGTGGTTTAATTTTTCAGTTTTATACAAGTCTATGGACTCATCATATGCTCAGGAACCAGGTTGCAATCATGTAAAAATTGGGAAAGATTTCCACCAGCAAAGGAAATAAGGCTTCATCCAGAAAAGATTTTTTGTGTACTGTCTTCCTTACTCATAACTTACTTTTAACCCAGCCAGCTACCAAAGCCAAAAGCATTCTCCTAGGGTTTACCTACTTTGAAAAGAAAATTTTTCATTTTGTAAGAATTTATTACAAGGTGAATAGTTACTTTCATGCTGGGTATTAAAATGTTCGGAGAATGATAATTAATCTGCATGTTGTTATTTGCAGTAACTGGATGTGAATGTAGAAGGTTAGAGGGAAGCCTTATGTTGGAAATCTCCATTTTCTCAGGTTATAATGATCACCCTTTGAATGTCTGGTGTAAGAAGGTGGAGAAGAACTTAAACAGGGTTGTTAAGGAGATGTCATGACTGCATATGAAGGAAATACGATAATGGAATTTTACCATGTGACCTTTAATTTGCTAGCATTGTCATGGGTAACTGCTTTGTTTCATGTTTATGTTCTTCTCAGATGGCATTCTGTCTGTGCTGTGTGAAGTTCTGCAGTTTAACAAAGTCTATGGCATGTCTAACAAAGTATACAGCCAGATCCCTGGTACACAGGACTTAGCTTAATAAGAATAAATACCTTAACACAAGGTATTTCCTTCAAAAAACAAGGAGAAGAGGGTACAGGTGCATAAATTCTTACAAGAAAAGCTTTATGAAGCAAGCACATCTTAAGAGGGCGAAGGCTCTAAGCACATCCTGTGGGATCCTGCTGTTGAAATCCATGCAGGCTGACAGCACTTGATACTTCATGTGAAATCATTAGGATCTGAGACAACAAGAAGAAGTTGTTCCAGCTATCAGGAAAATTATAAAAGGAGGGGTGAGGCTGGGCCTACACCAACATTTGCTGGAGTCAATGAGAATATATTTAATTCAGTGGAGCTGTCCTGGAGGGGATGTGGAGCTTGTGAAGTGCCTGTCAAAGCCTATGGGTTCAGAAAGAAATTTCTTATCTTTTCTCAGCTGTGGAGAAGGTGAGCTGCTGCATACCCGAGGGTGTTCCCATAGACATCACGGTCAAGCTGATGGTGTGCTTGGTTCACTTAAACATCCTAGAGCCACTCAATGTAAGTAGAAAACAACTCAAAAGTTGTGGAATGTTCTAATAAATTACCATAGGAATTTTTTTCCATCTTCATATGACTGAAGTCATTGAGAGAGCTGTGGAGATTCTTTTTGCTTCCCTCCCACCCCCAGAGAGGAATCTAGCAAACCTGTAATGGGAGAAATACTGGTTTTGTCCTTGTAAATTATACCCTCTCTGGGAGCATTACTAAAGCACAGTAAGTCACAGACTATGTGCTGTGACAGGCCCGGGACCACATTGTACTTTGAACACCAAGGAACACATCTTTGCTTTGGTTTAAAGCACTGATAAATCTGAAGACTATTCTTTCATAAAGAGTACTCCTTACTGATGGGCACTTTCACCTGTTGGAATGTGGGAAAAAAAAAAAAAAAAGTGGCTTTTTCAGGAATTCTGAAATTCAGATCTTTGTATTTCACTTTTAAGCTAACATTTAAATAAATGAAAAGTAGTTCAGAATGGAAATAGAATGAAAATCATAACGTAAAAATGTAAGCTTCCAATAATGATACTTTAAAGAGATATTCTCATTGGTTATTTGTGCTTTTAGTCTTCTGTATGTTAATTTTTTTTTTAGCCTCTTTTGACCACTCTGGTGGAACAAAATCCGGAAGAAATGGGTGACTTGTATTTGGACGTTGCAGAGGCATTTCTGGATGTTGGAGAATACAACTCAGCACTGCCTCTCTTGAGTTCCCTTGTCTGTTCGGAACGATACAACTTGGCTGTTGTCTGGCTTCGGCACGCAGGTGAGAAGAGGCAGGACTGCTGAACACATGGCACTGAGAGATGATAATACAAAGCTGAGCATTTCCAGGGACTTTAAAATTCCTGTGATCTTAGATAAGATTCACATGTTGAATGATAAGTGGTATTTGCAAAACTATAGTTGGAGTTTATTATGACAACGTTGTTGTGGAGCATTTTCTTGTTCTTCATATAGACTGAAATTTACTTAGGCTAAAAATACTTTATTTTCATGTAAGTGGAAGAGACTCTATTCTCCATTCCATCCTCTGCCATTTGATGATGCTTTAAGTTAAACTGTGGATGCATCAGTACATATTTATGAATATTTTCAATTTAATAATACACGTTCTGGGTGGTTTTAACTGAAAAGATATCTGAAAAGTGTGTTAAATATTTTGCAAGCCTTGAAATCTTCCTTTTTTGTTCTGCCATTTGAGTGTGTTGTGTTGTTTATGATATTTCTAGAGTGCTTGAAGGCTTTGGGACACATGGAGCGTGCTGCGGAGAGTTATGCCAAAGTTGTTGATCTTGCTCCATTGCATCTGGATGCAAGAATCTCCCTTTCAACTCTTCAGCAGCAGCTAGGCCGAGCTGAAAAAGCTCTGGAGGCTCTGGAACCAATGTATGACCCAGATACACTGGCTCAGGATGCTAACGCTGCCCAGCAGGTGTGTGAAGTGTTCTGTGCTTCCAGTTTAGGTTATATTATTCTGCTAAACTATGGTAGTGGTCAAAGACGTCAATTCTATAGGACCAGGGATTGACACTTATCTATAGCATGGTGAGCCTTCAGAGCACAACAAATGATTCATTACAGAGTATTAGGGGTGAGTTCTCACAGCTCTTTCTCCCTGACCGTTTTATCATAGAATCATTAAGGTTGGAAATGCCTTTAAGATCATCCAGTCCAACAATCTACTGTATATTATCAGGAACACTAAACCATGTCCTGAAGTGCCACATCTAGACATTTTTTAAACACTTCCAGGGATGTCAGATCCACCACCTCCTTGGGCAGCCTGTCCCAATGTCTCGCCGCTCTCTCAGTAAAAAAAATTTTCCTAATCGTCAATGTAAACCTCCCCTGGTGCAACTTCAGCCCATTTCCTCTCATCCTGTCACTAGTTACCTGAGAGAAGAGACCAACACCCACCTCATTACAACATCCTTTCAGATAGTTGTAGAGAGCAGTAAGGTCAGCCACCTCCGGAGTAAACAACCCAAGCTCCCTCATGCGCTCCTTATAAGACATTTTCTCCAGACCCTTTACCAGCTTCGTTGCCTTTCTCTGAACTTGCTGCAACACCTCAATGTCTTTTTTATACTGTGGCACCCAGAACTGAACACAGTACTCAAGCTGCGGCCTCACCAGTGCTGAGTACAGGGGTACGATCACTTCTCTTCTTGATGCAGGCCAGGATGCCATTGGCCTTGGCCACCTGGGCACACTGCTGGCTCATGTTCAGCTGGCTGTCCACCAGCACCTCCAGGTTCTTTTCCGCTGGGCGGCTTTCCAGCCACTCCTCCCCAAGCCTGTAGCCTTGCCTGGGGTTGCTGTGACCAAAGTACAGGACCTGGCTCTTGGCATTGTTAATCTCGTACCATTGGCCTTGGCCTATCGATCCAGCCTGTCCAGACCCCTCCACAGACCCTATCTACCCTCAAGCAAATTGACACTTGTGCTCAGTTTGGTGTCATCCGCAAACTTGCTGAGGGTACACTCAATCCCCTTGTCCAGATCATCAATCAAGATACAAGACTGGCCCCAAAGCTGAGCCCTGGGGAGCACTGCTAGTGACCAGCCATCAACTGGATTTTGCTCTGTTCAACACAACTCTCTGGGCTCTGCCATCCAGCTAGCTTTTTACCCATTGAAGACTACACCCATCCAAGCCATGAGCTGCCAGCTTCTCCAGCAGAACGCTGTGGGAGGTGGTGTCAAAAGCCTTATCAATATTTCCGTTGTCCACCTGCTTACTTTTGTGTGATGTACAAGCTCTTGGCCACTGAAAAACAGTCTTGATGCCAGTCACTTTGCATCAAGTTGGTCAGCAGTTGCTACATATGAGCTACATGGTTTGGCTTCTGTTGTTTGTAACTGATAGTGTAGCAAAGCTTCTATATTCCCTCTCTGGCAGCACCTTCACTATAGGCAAGAGTTATGCCTCCTGAAATTTGAGGATTTGAAACAGTAACTACTGCAGAGCAGTTTAGGTAGATCTTACCTGCTGCTCCTAAGATTCTTACAGCTTTCTAGAAGCTTTCATAATCCTACTAGTACTGTACTGAGTCAAAATTGTTTGTTTTATAAGCTCGCGTTCTGTGCAAGAGGTTGACTAATAATGTTCAATATTATCTAGGAATTAAAGCTACTCCTTCATCGCTCGACACTGTTGTATTCCCAAGGCAAAATGTATGGTTACATAGACACTTTACTTACAATGCTGGCAATGCTGTTGAAGGTAAGCCAACCTTTCCAGTTATACATTAAGAAACTGGGCAGCTATGAGTGGGGTTAAGATGAGCAACGAGCAAACTCAGGAGGAAAGCTAGTGTTTTTATATGCGAATGGTTTCATAATTTTGTTAGATAATAATCTTGTGGAGAGCCTAAAATACCCTGCCTCTAGGGTTCGGAATGGAGGACCATTTGTCTTTGTAATTCTTAATACAGTGACTTCAACTCCTTGTTTTTCAGTGTACATTGAACATACTGAATACTAAAGCTGCTGCTTCAGTTTTTTTGTTCTTGTTACATCTCTGTGCAAATAGTTTTGATTTCAATAGATACAGGGATATTCCAATCCCAGGAGAAGTCTTTTAGGTCATTTAAAGAGAGTTTGTATCTTTCTTTTACATAGCCCAGTTTGCACTCAAGCATGAGACAATGCAGAGATAATACTGCTCTTGGGAGTGTTCTCTCTCATGATCTTGTTCTGTTGTGATGTCTATAAGCTGCAGACTGTTTTGGCATGCAACGTCAGCAAGATGAATTGGCCATAAAGCTGCCTTTGTCATAGGATGTGTTAATGTAATCTGAAATGCTGCCCTTAAATTTGTTTCTAGGTAGCAATGAGCAGAGCTCAGGTGTGTTTGATATCTAGTTCCAAATCTGGAGAGAGACACCTCTACCTTATTAAGGTGTCAAGGGATAAAATTTCTGACAATGACGACCAAGAGACAGCAAATTGCGATGCGAAAGGTAACAAATGTTTATTACAAACAAAGCAAAAAGCTGTACTCCTTAGTTCTGATAAACGAAATAAATGTTACTATTTTGCATACTAAATCCATGTAGTTTGTGTTAACGTTGCTTTATTTCTAGGGCAAAGAAGGTAGCAAAAATGAAGATAGTATAACTTAAGGGAACAATCCCCATTCAGAGAAAAATAGTAAGATTACAGAATAATTCAGAGTGAGAAGGACCTCTAGAGGTCGTATGATCCAACATTCTCTGCAAATAGAACATATGCCAATGTAGAACAGAATAGGAATATATTTTTTGAAAGTGATGTGATATTTTTGTGTGTGTGTTTTTTGTTTGCTTTGTTTTGTTTGGGGTTTTTTTTTTGTTTTTTTTTAACTTGTCCAGACTACACATTATTAAGTACCATTTGGTAGATTGGGAAGGGTAACTTTAATGTGTTCATATAGTATGTTTACAGTTTGAACTCTGTGTGACCTTTGTTCCCAAGTTTTGACTGGTTTGTTTGGTTTTTTTTTTCTGGTATTTTACAAACTGCGCTTGAACTGAAAAAAGTAAATATTTTATCTTTATTTTACCTGTTAGTGCTGAGAGGATTTTTTTATTATTATTTTTTAAGGATTTAGTTCTCCTGTGTTAATTTTCTTAACTTACTGACTTCAATGTTTTTAGCAATTTTTGCTGTTCTCACGAGCGTTCTGACAAAAGATGACTGGTGGAACCACCTCCTGAAGGCTATCTATTCCTTGTGTGACCTCTCCCGGTACAAGGAGGCAGAGCTACTAGTGGATTCCTCGTTGGAATATTATTCATTTTATGATGACAGACAAAAACGCAAAGAGCTAGAATACTTTGGTCTCTCTGCTGCAATTCTGGACAAGAACTTCAGAAAAGCGTACAACTATATCAGGTGGGGTACTGAGAAGGTAGAGCAGTCTCTTCTGTAATTGCTTCCACTGAGCCTGTAGTCACACTGCTGAGAATACTGCTAAAGGAGGCAGGCTGGTGCTTTTCAGCTTTCACTAAAAAAGATAAGGCTACTGAAACTGAAGGGACTTTGTGATAGCCTCTCATTCCAAAAAATGCACCATCCAGTAGGGTGGTTCTCAACTTTGCCTCAGTAATTGACCTGCTCTTTGAGTGTCCCTTCTTTGTTACCATCTCTCTCTAAACTGTTGAGGTTTTATTGCCGATACAGTATTTACTATATAGCATTTACTAATTTCTCAAATACTTTTCTTTTTATAGAATCATGGTTATGGAAAATATCAATAAACCTCAGCTATGGAACATCTTCAATCAAGTTACTATGCAATCTCAGGATGTCCGTCACCATCGCTTTTGTCTCCGCCTGATGCTGAAAAATCCTGATAATCACGCATTGTGTGTCTTAAATGGGCATAATGCATTTGTATCTGGCAGTTTCAAGCATGCTCTTGGTAATATCATTAATCTTCTGATATTAGCACATACAACAAGCGAATGGTTTTTTTTTCCTCTGAGAAAAATTTAATAAAGTGATTTTTTTTATACATACATCAGAAAATTATAGGTGGCTTCACGGTGTTAGTCAGGTGCTTTAATTACTTTGTACACAAAGCATCACTAAAGAGTTCTGCTAATAAAAATTAAGGTGGCATGTTTCAAGTTTAGCACATGTTGCAAATATAACTAACAATATAAATAAATAACAAATATAACTAACTTGCAAAAATAATTGAAGGCTGACGATAGTAAAGAATAAGAAGAGCAGAAACAAACCAATTTAAACAGCAAATAAAGTTGGTTGGACATTTTAAGTAGGTCTTTGTAGTAAACCTACTGCTTTCAGACAAGCCCTCTGAATGTCACACTTAAGATACGTGGCCTCCAGGATATGAATCCCAGCAAGTACCATGTTTGCCTTCTGTGTCTGGTTGATTTCTGGTTACATTTTACATCAGTCTCTATTCTTCCTTTAGAATCCAAGGAATGCTGAAAATTTAAACTTTTCTCCCATGTTTTTTCC
>JAAGNO010023648.1:0-33114 GCA_033439905.1 Ceryle rudis | reverse complement strand
ATTGCAGGGGAGGTTGGCCGGGGCTCTGAGCACCCTGCTCTGGTTGCAGATGGCCCTGCTCTCTGCAGGGGGTTGGACCAGATGACCATGGAAGGTCCCTTCCCACCCCAACCAGTCTGTGATTCTGTAAGGGCAGCACTAACAGCTCTGACCAGCAAGGGCTACAGCTGGGTCACACCGAACACCCTCACAGGCTGAGCCCAGCAGGAATCTGTGGGGCCTCCGGCTGATACAGAAATAAAACCAGGAACGTGTTAAAAACAACCCATCACCTCAGCAGCAGCCTCACCATGGAAGCTCAGACCTCTTTTTCATGTGAAATAAGAGGACATTTGTTGGGTAAATTGAGCCAATGCATTACCAAAAATAAAATGAGAGCGAACACACCGAGTGCTGCTCTGGCCACGTCACTCACAGCCCGGCCCCCATGCTGCACACGGATGGTTCCCGCAGTCCTGCTCCTGGGTCCGGGCACCTGGCGGGTTCCTGGGCCTGCGGGCTCTGGACTACATGCGGGAAGAGCACAGTTCCTCGCTGTGAGCACTGCTCCGCTGACGCCTCAGGATGGATGGGAAGAGCTGGCGCAGCCAGGAGAAGTAAGAGTGGTTGAGAAACATCAGAAATACCAAAGAACAATAAATACTGATTTTAGAAATGCCTATTTTCATCTAGCTTTATTGTAAACATTAAAATACCAGGCAACAATTTCACCTGGTTGCTTTTCTCTTATCTAAAAGCAGCAAACTTTGAAACAAGCCCAGCTATGAGATCAAACAGGTCAAGTTTGAGGGAAGAGATTTCCTTGACGACAGTTTCTGATTTGTGAGGCCTCAGCTGCCCTCGGTCGATACCCCAAGGACTACATTTTCTCGTACTGCAGATCCCGATCGGATAAGTGAAGCCCATCAAGTATCTGCTCTAGATTTATGCAGTTTCTCTTTGAAAAGTAAACCCTCAGCACCCACTGAGCAATTCAGCGAGTCTAAGAGCTAAACCAGCATTATTTCTAATCATTTAAGTATCACAGAGAAATCTTACGACCTACCATAGGAAAACAGAAACTTGGCCATAAATTGCCCTGCCCAGGCTTGCAACCTCAGCACGAGGTGGGTATGAGCAGTCTCTTAGCTCATCAGAGTCTCAGATGTAATATGCGAGCTAATGCTGCATTAACATTACTCCATATAAAACGCAATAAGTTAATGCTTTGGGGGAAAAATTACTGTTTCCCATTTGCCTCAGCCTCTTGAAGCCCCTGTGTTCTGTGCCACCAGTGGCAGCTTGCAGAGGATCCCACATCGTTGCTTTGCACCAGCTAATTAGAGTTTGCCTCCTGCAGATTACACCATGAGATTAATATGAAGCAACAGACGTCCTGCTCACCACCAGCCTGGTCCTGAAAAGTGCTGAGCATCGTACAGGGGAGTTTTAGTTCAGCACTTCCTCATAAGTAGGCTAAAACTTAATAACTTCTATTTATGAGAATAAATTATTGTACATTTTTCATAGCTCCAGGTACAGGAAGGGGTTTAACTGTCTTCCCGTAACTCAGCCCCCCAAGGAATCGCTGTGTCTGCTAAAGCGGACGGTGGAATCGGCACCATCTCCGGTGACACCGCAGGGCCAATACAGAGGTAACTACAAAAGACAGCGTCATTTTAAAATGTTCACCAAGTTAAAACCTGGAGAGGCACCGCTCTGCTGCTCACACCCTGACATGTTACAGGTGTGCCCAAACCGCACCCAGTTCTGCTGCTGGAGTTACTGGAGTGCCTGGTGGGTCAGGGCCTGGCTGTGCTGGGCACCAGACACCAGACTGAGGGACAGTGCCAGCAAATTCCAGCTGAGCTCCAGATGCCGGAGACATTTTTGCAGGTGTTCAGCCCCCAATCGCTGGTAGTTTCCTGTAGCTCCAGGGGAAACGTTCACCTTGTGGACAGCGGGGTCTGGGCCGGTCCCAACTCAGACAGCTGTCTGGAGCAGAGAAGGGGGGCAGCCAGTATTCACATTTATGGGCCTTTCCCATCTTTTACAAACTTTCCATGACAGCGAGGCTGCTCGAGGGTTAAAGAACTGAAAGTTTTCAACACAAGGTTGGGGCTGCGGGGCTGTGGGCCCTGGTCAGGCAGCGCAGAGCTGGCAGGGCTGCAGGCCGCTTTCATTGCAAGCCGGGCAGCGGAGAGCCCTGTAGGACTCTCTGAATCTGTTTGCCAGCATCGAAAACTTGCTTCCATGGCACAGCGAGCAAGGAGCAGAGCCTGAGCCTTTGCACTGGGAACAGCCGTGCTCAGCATCTCCTTCCTGAAAGAGACAGATCATGGGGAAAATCTGTTACTGGGTATCAGGCACCAAAGTCAGTCACGTACTTGAAAGATGGGAATTCTGTCTTCTGGTCTTGCATGTAACTGTTGCTCCTGACCTGCCACTCCGCCAGTAACACTCAGTTCTTTACAGCAAGTTCAGGAAAAAGGCTCGTGTATCTTTGGGGACAGTTTGTGGATACTTCTAGAAAATGAAAAGTTAATGTGACTGGGCTTACAACACAGTACTTTCAGCTCTTATCTTCCTGCAAGGGCCTGCACAGCTCCACCCATCTTCTTGTCAGTTCTTAACACATCCATCTTCTCAGCTCTGCACCCTCGGTTTTGAGCCACGCTTCATTTCTTCATGTGTTTCTCCTCACCCTCTCCCCCCGAATCCCTCACCACCAACACAAACAGCGTCTTTCAAGCTGTCCCTTGTGCCTGCAACTCTCTCCTCGAGTGCCAGACAGCCTCTTTCAAATACCATCTTAAAATTCAGTGCTTCCATAGCACCCAGAAATGATTAAATATCTGCATCAGGAAGAACGTAGCACAGCACAGGATCATTTTTTGCTGTCAGGTTCAGGTCCTGCATCATTCCTGTGCAGTAGTTCTGCTTTATGTGGCACCACAGCATGAGGCTTTAACTAAGATATGGGGAGCTGGTGCCAAATATGCTTCATATTGGTGCATTTGGTAGTCCACATTAATTGACTTCTCAGAAGAATAACCTTCCTGTGGTTTGGTCATCTTTAAATGAATATTCACAATACCAGTTTACAGAGAGTCCAAAATTACTCTAAAACAAAATAAAAAATACCACAGCTTCAGGATGGCAACCTTCAAGTTTTACTTTTTGTTCCCAACATCAAGAACAGAGGTATTTTGCTGAGTTCTGCCAGGGTTAACAACTTTCTCAGGAATGATACCTTACAGGAGCTGTTGTCTTTCTCCGAAGCGTGCTCCCCCAGCGAGGGCAACTGGAGGAGCACAACCAGTGACCCTACGGAGGTCCTTTTGCACGTGTATTCCCCCAAAGTCCAGGAGTCACTTTTTGATGACTCGGGTGTCTGCCAGGAGATGGGATGAATCGTGGCTTTTATGTTAAAACCCTCTTTCTGAAAATCAAGTTTGTTTCAAGCTACCAAAGGCCAAAATTCCTGCTTCATTTCTGAGGGCTGTTGCCGTTTCCCGGGGGTCTCTGTGCAAGGGAGCCAGCAGCGAGGCTGACGGCACAGAAGGACCGAGGTAACCTGCCCTCGGCACGGGTCAGTCTCCGATCTACAAAACTGTAACGCTTTGTATGTGCCCTGCACAACAACATTATATTCTGTGGGATCAAATTGTGGTCAGAGCAATTGGGATTCTGACCAACAAAGTCTAACCCGTGAGAAAACTAGTGGAAGGCACAATCTTATTTCAGTCGATATTAAAATTTTAGCCTCCGGCAGTCTCAGCCACAGAGCAGCTGTGTTTCGCCTGGTCAGGCTGGAGAAACTCCGGCCCGCTCTTACTCCTCTGGGAGGTGGTGACGAAGGGTGGACTTAAGCCAAGCTACATAAACGTCAGTGATCTCCAGGAGAAGAGTCAAGTGGGAGACATGAGCATCTGGAAGCAGAACAGCTGTCCCCAGAGTGCAAACTGCAGCGCAGCATTGGTCAGTTACCTCCCAAGTGGAAAGAGAAACAAACTGATGCTTTTAATCCAGATTCAGTTAAGTGACAGATACAGACAGATGGAACTTGGGGGGGAATACTCGGTGGTCTGAACAGGCCTGTAAGACCCAAAAGCCTTAGAGGAGAAAAAAAACACTTCCCATGTTCTCTTACCTGCACATACTGGTTGCAGGCAGCCTTTTTTTCCACATCTTTTTTATGTCCACCACCAAATCTTTCTTTCCTTTCCCGGTATATGAAGGCCCAGTCATTTATTCCCTCAGTCTGGATGATTCTTCTCATGAGCTCTTTCTGGTCCATGGGCGCACGGATGATCTTCAGGTTATTAGTGTAGATGATGATCTTGCCAAAATCTAGAACCGGGGAAGCCTGTGGAAAGATTTTATCAGTGTCTCACCTGTATAAATACACTCTACAAACACTGATGATCCCGGGGTTTCCAGAAGAACATCGTCTGCCCAGTCGTCTGCTCGGCTGGCTCTGCAGCACAAGCCGCTCACCACCACCACGCAGAGCACTGAGCAGGACAGCGGTGGAGAGATGGCCCTACTGCGCCCTGGGATCAGAGCAAGACTTTGGGTCAGACCTTGGGATCCTCACTTCAGTGTCATCTTCTGGATGGGCAACTAATCCATAAGTAAGACAAAAAAAGAAGGCACGATTCCAAGAGCCGTGGTGTTGGCATATATGGAAAAGCAACCTTTGCATGGGGGACTTACCTACATTTCTTTGAAGGCTGAGTAGTTGGAAGGTGGGGGCATGGAGAGGGGTTTTCCTGGGTTTGGCCAGAAGTAGAACTTCCCCCGATGCTGACCTACTCTGCAGCCTTTGATGGGGTTTTTCAGATTTAAAACAAAGCTTTCCTTTGTAACATATTAACGCTGGCAAACGTCAGATGATGAAAAAACTTCATTACCTAATGATAAATAGCGTTCCTAGCAGTGAGGGCCCTGTCTAAGCAACCATCCCCAGACACACTTGTGTTTGTATTCTACTCTAGTGAGCTTAAGGCTAAAGCTGGTGTGGGCAGACCTCTCTCTGAAAGCAACATTTTGCTCCCCGGGTCCTTTTCCCCTTGCACGAGGTATCACGTGGCAGTCACCGCAGCCCATCACACTCTCCCTATCTCACCCTGTTTAAGTACCTGCATCAAGAAGCAGTACAAAAGGAGACATTCTCCTGAGAATATACCCTGCCACAGTCTCCCCAGCTGGCCTGAGGTGGCTGAGCACTCTCCTGGGAATGGGGTGCCTGGTTCCCCAGAGGGAGACGGGTGGAGGGGGAAGCAGGTGAGCACAGATCCTTACCCCTTGCAGAAGCCTTTGAAAACCTCGTGCTTGTTACACAGACACGGTGTCTCCAAACACCAAATGCATGTTGACACAAAACAAAGCTGGTACTGGGCAGGGCGATTACTCGAGGTAGTTGCGGTTAGGGAAACTAGGGAACAGAGACGAGTGTTACCCAGGAATGCAGAACAAATTAATGGTATGGATAAGATGCCATTAGTGCTCTGGCTGTACGCAGGACAGATTCATCGTGGTTTGGTATTTTCAGTTAAACTAGAGAGAGGTCCGGTCTATCAACTAAATACTGTTCAAATACCAGCCATCTGGGTTTCCTACACGCAACCTTGATCAGCATCAAGAATTAATAGACCTCTCATGTATTCCAATCCAGGCCATAAAAAACATTTTATACTTTTTCAAGTACTTCAGTCTCCTTAGTGGTATAAGTGCCAGAGTGACATTCCTTATTTACCCAAAGGCCACAGCGGATGACGGCACTTTCCTTATACTGCAGCGGTGTGTGCACTTCAGCGACCTCGCATTTCTCCCTGGAGATACACTCAGCTCTTGGCCTTTCTGCGAGCAGTTGAGGGGTCACCACGGAGCAGGGCTGTGGATCTGGGTCGTGTGTGAGGATAGGACGGGCACTGGGCTGCGCCCTGTTTGCTGACATGAGCCGCTCATTGCTCGGTCTGAAGGGGAGACCCCTTCAGCCAGTTTACCCCACACCCTGTTCCTTTGGATCATCTTTTCTCTCAGCAGACTCACCTCGAGTTTTACAAGTCTGCTGATTATATCATACAACATGCTCCAGTTAGAGCGTGCGGACCAGCGTGACGTGGCTGTGTTATCAGCAGTGCCAGCATGATGTCATCGTTACAGGAATCTGTTAGTGGTATGTCTGGAGTTGATAACACCAAACAGCAGTAAGAGATACCTGAATCTAATTTGACAGGGTAAGAAAATGAACATAATCCCTGTGCATTAATCAATTTAACAGGTATTACACAGGCACTGGCTTTTTATTAGGGCTAAAGAGACACTTCTCTATCAATGTCAGTAATTACACGTTAACAAAATATCCAGGGACACTAAGCTGCGAATGTTCAAAGTAGCCAAAGGGGAATTCTGACTTGCCAGAGGATGTGGATGCCTCCCTCGGAGGCTCACTGGTACACTGCCAGTGGCACTAACCTTTTTGCCAGCCGAAGTCATGCAACTTTAATGTTTTAAATATAAGCAATTAAGATATTATCCACCTTACATTTGACTGCTTTAGATGCATGAGGATGACTATGTATAGATATTGATATATATGGAAATGTTATATCTTGCTCTACCAAATGGACAGCTGTAAACGAACCCAGCGAGAAGATGGAGCGCAGCGAAAAGCAGCTGTTCGCTGCCGACCACACGGCTGAACACACGCGGGTCCGGCCATTTGCAGAGCGAGCGGAACGCAGGATTTGTGCAGTAAAGGCTGAAGATTTACAATCCCTCACTTAAAATCCCGAGCTGACAAAACTGAGCTTTATCCAAACACGGTTCCTGTTTGAGACTCCTGTTACCATATCACTACCAAAACGGTTTAGCCTGAAGTTGGTTTCCAAGCAGTTTGACAGCTCTGGGCTGGACGTTACTTACCCGGCAGTGGCTGTCGCTTGGCTGGCAGTGGCTGAGGAGGGGCGGGTGACTGGTGAGGCTGTATTTCTTATCCTCCTTGAATATGCTGATCCGCTGGGCAGTCAGCTTGGCTGGCGAGTAAAACCTGCTTTCTGGCATCTCCCCGGCCCCACAGAAGTGGTCCCCTGGCTCGAAGCTGTGGCGGAGAAAACGCCGTGTGCGCTCCTTGGCTGGGGGCTCCAGTTCCTGCCCATCTTCATAGACCTGTTTTAACACTCGGCCGCTGTAAGCTGACGATATTTTGAACCTCACTTTGCGGGGCCTTCCCTCGTGACGCTGATTGAGTTTCTTCTGATGCTCATCCATTATTAGGATTTCAAGCTGCAGGTCCCAGACATGAACTCCAAGAGCTTTAGGTCCAGAAGAAAACTCTCCCCAGCTTCCCCCAGCCACACAATGTATAATTCAAGGTTTCTAGTAGCTCCTCTCATCTTACAGCAAAACTGACACCGTGGTGTTAAATATTGATAGATATTCACAAAGAGAAAATATCGATGGTAGTGAAATGTAAGGCAGGTTGGTGAAGGGTGGACAGGCTGGCTCACCACAGGAGAAAGGAGTTAACTTGGGCAGGGTAGGATTAAATAGGAAACTCTGCCCATGTTCTGAAACCATGGAAATGTTTCTGCTATGTGCTGTGATAAGAACTACCCCAAATACACCATCCCAGCAGCTTTTCACAATTTTCTGACAAGGTGAGAAGTTAAAAAGACAAGTTCACAGAGAAAGCAATCCAGCTTCACAAATAGCAAATGTGAATAATTCCTCTTCCATTCTTGCGCTGAAACCCTGAGAGCACAAAGCTCCATTTCATTTTAATCCGAATGTGTTCCTCTACAGGCTGGTGGAGATCTAATTAAGATTTTCTCTTTAGCTTTCAATACCTATTTGTAATTCTTGCTGCCTTTCAGGGCCTTTTGACCATTCTGGGCTTGCTTTTCAGTTTTAAAAGACAGTCACCTTCTGAGAGCCAGGAAAGGCCCAAACCTCTGCTCGTCCGCAGCCCCTTGCACATGCTCAAGGGGCACAGAAAGCACAGCTATTCCGATTCAGTCCTTTTCTCTCCCTGCAGGCAAAGCAGAGGTTTGCAGAGGTGCAGAGCAGAAGGGAACGGGGGGCCAGGTTACTTTGGAAGAGCAGGGACATCAGCAGGTCCACAGGTCTCAGCTTTGTCCAGCAGCAGCTCTGCAAGGTGCTGGTCACAGCCAGCCCCGCTCAGCATCTAGCTGAGGGGCTTTAACATCTTGATGCTCACACAAACCTCCACCCCCACAGCACTGAGTAACAACCCGCGGTACCTTCCCTGGCAGTGTGGACCTGCCCATCACTAGAGATCCCTAGGTTGCCCCCGAACTGGTACTGTACTGGTGTATGCTTCGGCGCTCTGCTGAAGCTGGGGCTTGTCCACCAGGCCCCTCACCAGCGGTGCACATTGGGCTTCTCTTCTCTTTTGAGGGTAAAACTGAAGGGTGTGTTTAGTACAGAAAGCATCAACAGGGTAACTGCCACCTACATTTAAACATCTGCTGATACCAACTCAAGGACCAAGTACACGCACCAGGAGTTAAAAACGCTCTTCAAATTCCAAGATTCCAGTAAATTTCCACTATTAAATGCGATTTCATTGAGCGGGAATTAAACTGAGCTCTCTGCCTACGCCCTGCCAAGGCTATCTTCTTTTAGTTCAAAACCACCGTTTTTAAACTCAATATTCTCAATAGATTAACTTAGTATGTTTATTAAAAGTTTGTTCGTGAAATGGTAGGATAACAGTTCAGAAGGGTGTATATAACAGTACATAATACAGACCTCCCAGCCAACCAACCAGTCTTCATGTGACAAAAGCTGATTCTGTCATGACAGACATTGGTCTTGCGGGATCTTTGGGCTGCTGGGAGCCTCACTAAGTACATGCAAGAGGTGTATATTCCACCAAGAGAACACGCATGAACACGCCTGGGTAAACATACAGCCACGGATACGCCCTTTGCATTTCCAAAACACTATTATAATGTTCATGTCAGCCTCCCATCCTATCTCAAACAGGAGGATCTCAATATATGAAAACTTTGATTTGCATGAATCAAACTCAGCTCTTACTGCATTTACTCAAGAAGCTTGATCCACCCCTTTCTCTGTGCGAGTCAGGCCTCGGCTCTACTGCGTTCCCAAAGGTACGCCAGCGGTCTTAATTCCACACAAATCATACTCTGTAAGATACCTTAATTGGAGTTTCGTTTTCTGTTCATTAAGAGCACAATCAAACAGGAAACAAAGTTCAAAGCAGCGCTGAGGAAACACGGCGCGAGCACCACTGCCACGATCTACACTTGTGAGACGAGCGAAGCGACTTCCCATCCTTACAGTTACTTACGGGTGCTGTCAAAGCACAACCCATCCACCCCAGCCCTGTAATTCTGACACTGGAACAATCCCATCCTCTGCAGCACCACTGGCTGCATTTGCTGTTCGTGTGAACAGCTCGTGGCTGCCAGCACAGGGGCTCCTGTCAGGGTGCAGTTCAGCCTTCTGCAGAGGCACAAACAAATTCACAGCCCCACGTTCCCTGGGTGAACAAGAGGTCGGCACACAGAGGCTGCTGTCCAGGCTGGCTGCCACTCGCACACATGCACACTTCTTATGGCCCTGCACAGATGCACCTTGCAAAGAAAAGATTTCTGAACAGCCCTTCTGCATTTCTCAGCTGTTCCGAGCAACCGAGGCCAACCTTTCCACATGAAACACCCCAACTGGGGCATTCCAGGGGGTGTTTGCTGAGACGGTCTCCAAAGCTGCACCGGCATCATGGGGTGCTGGGGACCACCCGCGAGGGATGGATGGGCTGTGAGGAGCTACAGTCTGCCCCAGACCTGCCAGTGCAGCACCATTCGCACTGCTCACATGTGTCAGCGTGGGTTGCTTCCCCACAGCTACCACAAGCCTGACTAAAAGCACAACAACAATCACTTTGCATACAAGAGTGAAATCATTAAGTTTCAGGATCGAGATCATCACTGCTCTGTGTTTACTTCAGACTCTGCTCCCCTGTATTTTAATAAAATCAGCCTTTCAAGCACAGGGCCTCTCTTCACCCTCCTCCCCACCTCAGGAAACACAAAGTGATTGTTGAAGTGCGCTGGAGGCTTTGCAGAACAAAGAGACAGCCCTTGCCCTCAGGAGCATAGCGCCTTGGTTTGGATCTATTGCAATAACGTAGGGTATGTACAAAGGAGGACAGAAAGAAGAGCTGTAGTGAACCAGACTGTGACGCTTTGAAGGCATGTTTCCACCTGCAAGTTTTGCTGAAAAATGTTTTGTGCTTTGTTTCCTTAGAGCAAGCACTAGAATCCTCCTTCCCGTGAAAGCATGGGGCAGGCGGTCACCCGGGACAGGAAAGAGCAGCATGGCTTCAGCTGCAGCAAAGCCCCAGTGCCTCAGTCCTGCCCCACTGCTCACATCATTCTGAGCACACACATCTTAAAGTAAGGTCTGTGGGTGAGTGCTGGAGGAGAGACAAAAAAGGGACCTGAGCCAGCATTAGGGTCCACAAAGAAGGGTTAGAGGTCATGGATAAGAGGGCAGATCATATGTGAAGGATGAAAAGGATAAAGGTAGAAGCTTGAAAACAAGGACACAAGCATTAAACTTGCTTCAGTGTGGGAGCAGCAAGCAGAAGGGTTCAGATCAGCAGGTCAAGAGATAATTTTAGCTGATAATTTAAAAGGAGTTGGAACAGGCTCTGTGTGTACTGAAGAGGCCAGCAAGTAAAAGCAGGAGCAAAAAGATTCAGCATGAAGTCACAAACAGAGCTGCTTGCTGCTAACCTAAGGAAAAGGTCACATTTTGGATACGTATTAGGAAAAACTCACCAGCATTTAGACACCTCCTGGCTGCTTGAAGAGAAAGAAGGGGTCACTTACTAGTTGCAGAACCTAATGGTGGGGCAGATAGCAGCATTACCACAGTCAGCGTGGTGGTGCCTAGGAGGAACTACCAAGCAAGCCACCTTAACCATCACCGACTGCAAGCAAAACAGGGAAACTTTCCTCTTTCACTGTTCTTTTGGGCATCCCTGCAGCAGAGGACAACCTGCCCATCATGAGAGCAGCACAGTCAGAGCAACCCCTGGCGTGGGCAGGGCTTGCACCAGCACATCTCTTCTGGGGCAAGCTACTGAGCCCCCAAAGGTCTGGGGTCTGCACCACAGTTGGCTCCCAGCTCACCATGGCCTGTGTGCTGCTGTGGGTACCACATCAGCCCTTCCACCAGCTGCTGGGGCAGCCAGGAGCACCCTGAGCTTCCAGCCCCCACGGTGCTATCCGAAGGGCTGCGGATAATGTCAGTTCCTTACACTTTGCTCTTTGGTCCAATTTTCAGGCTCTCTTCTGCCATGCCCCTTTTTCCTCCGAGCTGCAGGATCTCCATCAGGAGGTTTCAGACACATTTCTGCGCCCCAGGAACAGGTCGGCCCTCCCCATGGGTCTGTCCTGCCCCAGAGGGACCCTGCTCCTCATCACCACCCCATCAGAGCTGCAGCTGCAGAGCTGGGTGTGCTCCTCATCACACCCCTGCTGCCCAGGGAGGCTCGTGCTGCTGCCAGCAGGAGGGTTGTTCACAGCACAGTGCCAGCAAGCCAAGGACATTTCCCAACACGCTACGTGACAATCAAAGAGAGCAGAGCCCAGGATTCCCAGAAGGGCGTTCGCAGGCAGCATGGTCACCACTCTGCCTGGCCCAGCCTGTGCTTGTGTTTCATCATTCATTGCAAAACGAGGGTTTTCCGCATACTGTGGAACAGACCAAGTGCAGCTTCCCGCTAACAGCATCTGCTCCACAGGACCTGCTCACTAACCTGCCAGCCACAAGGCTTTGCCACCCAGCTGGCAGAATGGCTACAAGTGCTCCTCATCGTGCAGCCGGGCCTGCCAGAAGCTGATCTTGAGCAATCTTCCCTGGGGGAGGAATTGGAAAAAAAAAAAATCCTCATATTTCTGATCTCATAATATAAAGAAAAACAAAAAAGGTGACTTCCTTTTTACACAAGCTTGCTGCCAGCGCAGCCTGACATTGGCACACTGGCTGCACTCCCTGGCTGGTGGGTGCAGCTGTGGAGGACCAGATGTGACAGCACAGGTGTCCCAGGTGACCAGGCTGGCAGCAGCTGGCCCAGACACAGGGAGAGGTGACTTGATCTGCACATGGAATTAGATGTTTTGCCCAGTGATGTAAGACTTCCCGGGAAGCTACACTGGTTACAGGAGTCCTGTACCATATGTATTGCCACAGCAGATGCTTGATGAAGGGAGTCACTGAGACCAGACTGCTTCATCCACCAGCCTGAGGCTGATACCTGAATGCAGCGCTTGTTTATCTGTGGATAAAGCCTCCCAGTACAGTGTGGAATTAGACTGGGACCTGTAACAAGTGCGTCCTGCATTTGTCCAGTGCACAGCCTCAAAGGTCTCGAACTAGAGGCCTTCACATGGTGCTCAGTGCTAGCTCTGTAATGTGCGTTACCTCACTGAGGATCACCAGGGTGGAAGCGACCTCCAGAGGCATCTCATCCAACCTCCGTGCAGCCCGTTCAGCATTCTCTGTTCCACAGATACACGTAGCAGTGAATTAGTTTAAGATCACTAGCAGAAAACAGGCACAAAAGAGCAGCACAGATGAACCGCAACTGCTGGTGCCAGTGCAAGCAGCGTTAAAGCTGATTACCCTGACAACACCGTTTCCGAATCGTGGTAAACATTGCAAGGTTTGCTCAGCCTCGGGTGCAAGCGTAAGCTCTGATGTTCAAATCAGGAGGCACTAAGCTCTGTCTCCACGTGGTGGTAGTGAGCAGTCCGTCCTGCACTGAGCATTGCAGAAGCCCATGGCCATCTTCATCCTCCTCCAGAGACTGACATAAAGGTCCCTGAAGCGCTGGGCCGGCAGCTTGTCCCCGCTGTGAAACACAAGGTCCGGCACAGATCCTGATGAAATTCCAGAGCACCGGAGCAGGGGTCCCCCCGGCCAGCACACCACCAGCTCCCACAGCCCAGGGACACACATTGTGGGTTGGGAGGGTACAGCCCCAGCACCACACTCACCTCTCTTCTGGGGCTGCCCAGTGTCAGTCTGCTCCCAGAGGGGTCCGTCCACTCGCCAACGAGCATGTTCAACTGGCAGCCAGACGCTGACCCTTCACCACCAGCCCTTGGCGAGCTCCCCCTACCATGGGGTTCCTTCAGAGTCTCTCATCCTGAATCCAAAGTTCTTGTTACAAGGGCTGAAATCTGTTGTCTATACACCCCTGCATAGGCTGAGGGATTGGGACACAGCAGAAATGAAGCCGTTGGTGTTGTGGAAAGAACCAGTAGACCTGTGTGTGTATCAGCTAAAGAAAGCCTGATTTCACAGGGGCTTAGTGCACGGCTGGATTCTGCAATGTCTGTTAAGATGCAAACATCTTCTCTTGTCTGAAACACATTTAACATCTCCTGGGGAGAGTCGTGAGCATCTAATTAGCTGTGAAATAAGGTATGAAGTCATCTTACATCATTGCCCTTCACAAAGGGGCGAACAGGGTTTCCTTCTTCTGTGCTCAGCCTCCAGTTTCCACAGAAGTCACAGGATATTTAAAACTCTGGGTGCTTTTACTCTCCGACGAACTGGATTCGCAAGTTATGAGGGTGCAGAGCCAGCCACACACACCCCTTCGCATACCCCACGAGTTCCCAGGACCCATTTTTTTCTAGGAAAAGACCTTCCAGCAAAAGACCTGCCAGCAAAGACCTTCCCTCGCTGGCAGCTCCGCACAAGGCCGTGCCCGCCACGCGTTCCTGGGGGCTGGCGTCACAGGGAGAGGAGGACGCCCGGCACCCAGGAGCAGCAGGCGGGCTCCCTGATGAAAACCAGCTCACCAAGCCCCCACCTCAGCCCTGGAGACTCTTACACGGGCAGGTAAGAGTCCTCAGTAAGCAAAAAAAAATCTTGAAGTCACAAAGAAACAAAAACCAGGAAAAAGAGCTTCAAAGAGGGAAATTCCCAAGGGTTGAGTTTTACTGGCAGAGGCAACCCAACACCCCCACCCCCCGGCTCCTCCCGAGAGAAGCAGCACAGCCCGAAACCGGAGTCCAGAGGAACACGCGTGCCCTAGGTAGAGAAGGGAACAGCAACAGCAGCCATGGCACTGCCCAGCAGACACCTCCAGAAACACACGGCGGCTCCAGCTACGAGCAGGAGCTGCAGAAAGGCAACAGGCTGAGCTTGGGTAGCCACCACCTCGCACCAGAGGCGAGGAACACCACTCCGTGCTACGGCTGAGATACAGCTCCCAGCTGCCTGCATGGAGACTGGTCTGCCAGCATCGAGTAACTCTGCCACGAGGACTCCAAACCCACTGTGCCTTTCACTACACTCTTCCTCTCTGGGCTCACCAGTGGCCTGGGTCCTGTCTCCAGACCCCCTTTCATGCACAGCACTGCTCCACAAGCAGGAGCTGTAGGAGAAGCAAACTCAGACTGCCAGCCCCCCCGCCCAGGTCAAACAAGGAAGCTGAAAAGATCTGAAGCAATTTCTCCTTAATTCAGCAAGGCAGAGAGATGCATTTGCAGTGGTATGTTAAATACTTACCCCCTGGTACCACAACTGTCCTCTCCCCACCAAGAGCTGGAGCTTTCTGAGCAGCAGAATTTATAACCTGGCTGGCTTGGCCAGCAGAGCCACGGGCCCTGCTCTGGGCTGGGGCACTCGCTGCTGGCCAGAAGCACCTGGGAACACTCGAAGGTGATGCTGGTTGTGAGCAGTGTTGTTATTTGCATCTGTGTTTAATTAGGTAACTGAAGCCCGATACTTTCTATGGCCAGACCTGTGTGAAGAACAGCTGAGAAGTGCTCCGCGCAGCTTTCAAAGGCCTGCCAGGTGGTGCTCAGGTCTAGTGATGCTTGGAAACCCCTATTTCTTCCACGGCGTTGGTGCCTCCAGTCTGCTGGAGGGGCCATGGCCCCACAGGCAGCTCAGGGTCCAAAGTGGGCAGGGGCTGCCCGGTGCCCTTCCCTCCCTGAGAGAAAAGTCCAGCGCCAGGCCACACAGCAGCTGATGAATGGCTCTTGTCCCCTCCTGTTGGAGCACTGTCACCCAGAGGGTGTTCAGGGTATCTGTCCTTGGAGGGGTGGCAATGTCACCCCATCACTTGCCAGCGACACCCACTCGGGACCTGGTGCTTGAGCTCAGACCTCGCAAGTGCTAACTCAGAGTTGCCAAAGCCTGTTCTGGGTCTGGCCCAAAGTCTCACAAGCTTGGTGTCAGCTTTAATCACCTCCATTCCCCTCTCAGGCTGCCACCGCAGCCCTCCGTACAGAGTCCAGGTGGTGGCAGGAGGCAGAGGAGGAGGAGGAGGGGGCCCGAGTGACCTCCCCGGGTGCAGGAGGATGGTGCCCATGCACTCACTGCTGCTCAGCCCAGCTCCGCCACCAGCTACTTCTAATGACACTTCAACAAACACATAACAATCTGTCTTAAGGCAAATCAGTGAATAAATTTAATTTAAAAATACTTCTCTATTTCTGGGTAGGCACCACTCTGCTCCAGATACTTCAGAATTGGCTGAAGCCTTCACATTACCCAACAGCAAGACTGCACAAGGCTGTTATGGGCACAATACCACGTTCAGCTCTCCATGAGATCAATAAACAAGTCTCTAAAACACTCTTCTTACATAAGTGGAGATGACTTCTCAGCATTTGGCTTTTATCTGCCAGCTGATGCGTGCCTCACGGAAGGGAAAAAGGTGAAAGACTTAACATCCAGCTGCCGGTGGGTTTGTCCCTGTTGTGACCCCCTCCGGGGACGAGGAGCGGGGTGTTGGGAGCAGGGAGGCGGTGGCTGCTGGCTGCCTGCCCAGCCAGGACATAGCAGAGGGGACCAGGCATCGGTCTGAGAGATGGAAAATTTTAGGGAGGCTTTTGCTTTGCCGGCTGCAGGTCCCTGTGCTGTGCACATCCCTGCAGATTCACGCTGGCCTAATTATGTCTTGAAGCAAACGCAATGTATTTACTAAATGTGCTTCTGAATTCTTTGAATCGGCATTGGACCATGTGCACAGAACCCGCCAGGCCGTGAGAGAGTGACCCCGATCCGAGCCTCAGGGCGCAGCACTCGGGGCCCAGAGGCACCGGCAGGTCCTGCCCTTCGCCCCCTCCAGCAGCAACGCCGGCGTCGTGTTTGTGGGTGGGTGGGAGGACAAGCTGTTAGCTTCAGATCTATAATCTGTAGCAGTATGTAAGCGGCACCCCCTCTCCCTGCCCTCGGAGCTAAAAACAGCCTGAAAGGTCCCTCTTCCCTGGAGGAGGAGGAGGAGGAGGTGTGTGGCATCCACTTGAGAGATGCAGAGTGGCAGAGGCTTTTTATACGCCCCCCAGAAAGCGCTGCCATGCCCATGCCCTCTCCTGCACCCACGCTCCCCGTCCGCAGCACAGAACCAGAGAATCATTTGGGTGGCAGAGCCCTTTCAGATCATGGAGTCCACCCACCCCCCAGAACTGCCAGGGCACCACTGACCCCTGGTCCTCAGCACCACAGCTCCACCAGGGGCTTGGAAACCCCTCCAGGGGTCACGGGGACTCCCCCCCTGTCCTGGGCAGCCTGGGACAGCCCTGGACAACCCTTCTGGGGGAGCAAGCAGCACCGTAGTGTTCATTTAACTGTGACTGGGTGCCCCTGTGCTGCTTGTGGGGGGCACAGGGTCCCTAACACCCATGGCACTGGCCACCCAGGTGCTGGCTGCATGGTGGGATGGTGTGAGGAGATGGGTCCAGAGCACACAAGGTGATGGAGGGAAGCTCCTCTCCCTTGATCACACTATTCCCTACTGTTATTTTGAGCAGAGACCCCAGAGAGAGCCAGAAATGAGAGCCACCCCACCACCACTGCCGAAGGGGACGTCACATGGGATGTTGGTCCTGCTGAAGCCATCTCATGCATCCAGCCCAGAGGACACGGCACCCTGGAGGTCGTGGTCCCACCAGAAGTCACTACCTAGGAAGAGTGGAGCACAGGTGCTCTGACATCTCCATAGTTTCAGACAGAAGACTGAAGGTCACGGAGCTCTGTGAGAGCTGCCCTTCTGGTGGTCAAAGAAAACCTGTTTGGTTTGACAGAGAAAATGCTTTAAAATTACTTTATATGGACCAACTGTTTGCTTGCTTTGCAACAGCAGGGTTTTCACGAGCAGTTTTCCTGTGTTTCGTTGCTCTTCAATATAGAAACTGTACGACGCGTGTGAAACGAGTGGAGTTTCCCATTTCTCGTGACAATGCCTTCTCTTCTGGTAACTCTGCCCAGGCCGCCGTAGAAAGAGTGAGGAAGTCAGTTTTCCAATTGTAAAGATGCAATCCCAGTATGTCAGGCCAGGAGTGAAGCAGAGCTGATGGCAGGGGTTGTTTGATGTAGGCTCCCTTCCCCACACTGCCACTGATTGCTTTTATGACCTTGAAGAATCACCCCACCTCTGTTTTTCCCCCTTTAAACAGAACTAATTATGTCCAACTCCACTGAGCTCCTTGTGATCTAAAGGTATTAAATGCAAAGCTTGTTATTTATGTCGGTGTCTCATAACCACCAGAACTGGAAACAGCCAACCATGTTAAAACAGGTGAAATTCAAAGCTGCTAAAAGGCAATAATTTTGTCACCAGTGTCTTTACACATTGGAAATTTGCAGCCCCGAGCTGGTGGTCAGAGGGGCAGGAGGAGCTGTGTCCACTCAGGTAAACACAGAAATCTGTCCGATTTGCTCCCGGGGAAACCAAGTGGCGAAAGGTTTGGAGCGAAGTGGTGGGAGAGGCTGAGGCTCTCAGGAGGCACCTGCCGTGCAGCCTGAAGAAAACCGACCTCACGCTGCTCGCCGTGGCACATCTCTGCAAGCCTCGAGAGGCGGCAGCAGGAAACGCTGCCACACGGCCCCCGGGCTCGCGGGACCGACGGGGTTTGCGTTCTGGGGACACGTGTGTGCGCGGCCACTCGGCGCCAACGCGAGGACGGGCACATCGGAGCACAACTGCTCCAGCTCTAAATGTTGTTTCTCGATTTCCAGCTCCACAATGAACCACTGATTAAAAGACTCTGGCAGTACCAAACTCACCCCCTCGGTGCAAGTCATCCTCCCCTGCAGGATGGCTCCTGCAGACCAGGGCACTGGGGCGGCAGCAGGCGACACGTGGCCATGCCTGGGCAGGAGCTTTCTGCAGCGCCCTGCTGCCCGGGGAGCTGTGGCCTCCAGAGCAGGCTCCCCCCACTGCATCCCGCCTGGCGTTAATTACAACATCAGCATCAAACAGAGACTTCTTAAATGAAAGGGACAGACCAACAGCTTTCCAGTGCTGCCTTTATTTTTTAACCCCAATTACAAGATGCATCGCAAGGGAGAGGCGGGTGGCAGATAATAAAAGTTCAGTGGGGTGGTCTGAGTGTTCAGCAGAGAACCAGGACAGCCTCACATCCCAGTCCCAAACTGGACACTGATATGCCAATGTGGCCTCATGTCCTGGTTTTCTCCATGTAAACTGGGGGTGATGCTTAGCCCGAGGGGCGTTCCACATGTGAATTAGCATTTGGAAAGTGCTTTGAAGATTTTTAAGTGTTATATAAATGCCAAGTGTTAGCATCATCAGCTTTTATACAGCAGCAGAGCCCGGAGACTGCAATCAAGATCAGAGCCTTGCTGCACCAGGCAATTTAGGAGCTCCTGGTTGGAAATAGCCCTGGTCCCTGCCTCAGCGATCCACAGCCAGCGTGCCCAGGGCTGGAACCGCTGCCAGCTTCAGGGGGAAGGGCTGACCAGAGCTTTGGCAGCTGGTGGCATCCTCAGGAGATGGCCAGCACAGCGGGCTGCCCATCGCCACGTGGCACTGAGGAGGGGTAAGACCCAGCCCCTCAGGGAGTCCAAAGAGTAACTGCTGCCTTGGGCCAGCCACCCTGCAGGTCTGGTGCTCTCCGCACCATGCAGGTCCCCCCAGACCCCTCGAGTGGGCTCAGCACCACTGGATCCCCTGGGCTGAGCCCACCTAAGGTGCCCACAAGGCAGCCGGCTGCTGGAAATCTGCCGGAGCCGTGCACTCTGAAGAGCACACGCTTCTCCCTGGCAGAGCTTCAGTCCCGCCCGTTGTTTGGACAGCACAGCTAAGGCAAACTGGCCTTAAAGTTTAGGAAAAGCTGAAGAAGTACTCACAACACAGATCGGATGGGAAATTAGCATCAAGTGGCAGGCACAAAACCAGCCAGTCAACTTCATTTCCACCACTTGCCCACTGCAAGATACTTCATAATTCTCTTTCTAATCAGGTGAAATGTTAATCACAGAGCACAAATAGGGAAGAATATGTAAAAAAGAAAAGCAACCTTCAGAACCTTTGTTTTCAATATAGTTTATGTTACACATTGCATTTAAAAACGCCAGGAGATGAGATGATGTTATTCGCAACATCATTCATTAAAAAGTGTGCGCTCAGTCAGCCAAGCACAAATCAACATATGACAGACTACAAAGAAATACCAAAGTAAAAGGAAACTCGAGATGAAACAGAGTGAGGTCATTGGTTTCTTGCATTATCCTGAAGATGTTTGTCAACATTTTAATTTAGCCAAATGGCCACCATTTAAAAAGAAAAAAAAACCAAAATGTTTTGACAAAATCATGATCTGGGGGGAAGAACTTTTGAAAAAACACATCAGCCATTTCCACGTGTCCTCCCGAGGAAAGGGAAGGGACGTTAGGTGCAGTCTGGTGGCACCAGCTGTGAGAGGACCAAGTAGAAATCATTCCTTCAGATTTACAGCCTTCTCCTCTGGTATTTGTAGTCCTTCTAAGTTGTAAACACACGCCTGGGATGTGTCAGGGGTTGTAAGGAAAAATGCCTTGGATCTTCTCCACATGTACTGCTTGCACCAGGCAGCACATCAGGGTGTGTGAGCAAGGCAGACCTCGAGATGGGAATTCAGCTGATGAAGTGAATGTAAATTACAGATACCATGCAGTGCCGCAGCCAGTGCCTCGCTGGGGTGAAAAAGTGCCTACATGAAGCCCCAGGCTGCTGTTCTTGGGCTTGGGTCTCACGGCAGCACATGGGCACGCTTCCCACGGGGAGCAGTGGTGGGAGATTGGCACCCAGTTGTGGCCGTCTCACCCAGCACAGAACCCACTGCCCCAGCAGCCCGCGAGTGGGATCAGCTGGCACTGCTGGAGCCCATGGTGATGGTGCTGGAAGGCACCCAGGGAGTCAGCCCCAGCTCTGCTGACAAACACATGCTTTTTGGTTTTCCCCTCTTGCTCCACGGAGTGGTTGCTGTTGAGCTGGGCATCTGCAGAACAAGTGGCAGGAGTGGTCGCTCCCCATTTGGAGCACTGGGCACAGAAAGCCGAGGCCGGGTCAGGTCTGGCACAGGCTGCTCACCCCAGAGCCGCTGCACCAGGCTCCCCCAGGCCCCCCCACCACACGGTAAGCACAGGTCCGGGCTTGAATCCCGACATGGTGTGCACTTCAGTCTCAACCAGCGCTGGGGGAGCCGAACAGGTTGAGTGACTTCAGGCTGTGGGAGGAATAATCATCTTGGTTGCTTCAGAGAGCTGAGGCAGCCAAACCGGGCGAGGATGGCACTGCGGAGTGCCTCACGCCTCTGCCAGGTACCTCTGGAGAGTGTTTGTGTTCGAAGGACTTTTTATAGAACTGCTGTCAAAACGGGTAGAGAGCAAGCTAAATTGGGAACGATCTGAAAAACGAGGCGGTGTGTAGGTGTGTGAGGGATGCGTGCCACAAGCGGCTGCTTGCAGCCAGAGCCAGGCGTAAACAGGTCCAGTCTGATGTTTATCAGGGGCTCTTATCTCCTGAGCTGGTGCATTTTTCCCTGTCGTGTCAGTTATGATCCGCAGACTGGAGAGCGCTGAAGAGAACTCTGCACAGAGCGTGAGCAGGACTGAGCACGATCGCACCCATCCTGCTGCAGCCAGCGCTGCCCGGACAGCAGCGGGGCCCCAGCTCACCCCATCCCAGCTGTGGGATCCATCTGCCCAGCGAGCAGGACCTGGGCTCCCGCCGCCAGCGTCGGCCCCAGCGCGTCCCCTCGCGCGCACTGAGTCACAAGTGACTCACCACCAACTTGGACGCGAGCGTGAAGTGTGCGTTTGCAAATCAGCTGGTGAGGCGCTGCTTTGCAATGTAGGTGGGATGTATTACAGGCTCCAGGAGCCGAGTTCTGCTGCTTTCCCTCCTCCCTCTCCCTCTGTGCAGGATAGCTGCTGAGCCCAGGGCTCTGGTGCAGCTCTTGCGGGCGCAGGAAGGCGTCGCAGCCTGCGCTAGTGGATGTGGCGTGTGGATGGCTCTGGCTCCGCTCGTGACAAAACTCTGCACTGAAGATGGATGATTTAGCTCTCCTTGACCTGTTGGAGTGTCCCGTGTGCTTTGAAAAGCTCGACGCCACTGCGAAGGTGCTGCCTTGCCAGCACACGTTCTGCAAGCCCTGTCTGCAGAGGATCCTGAAGTCCCAGAAGGAGCTCAGGTGCCCCGAATGCAGGACCCTTGTCCTCTGCAGCATTGAGCAGCTGCCCTCCAACCTGCTCCTTATTCGTCTGCTGGATGGAGTCAGGTGTGGACAAAACGTCACCAGGTTTGGCTCGATCCAGAGGTCGGGGGTCCTGTCGTCCCCTGCCTCCATCAGGAGAGTCCCCAGGGGGTTGCAGCTTCATCAGCACCGGCTGGCGACCAATCCCAGGATCCACATGGAAGGGGTAAGGAAGGTCCATGTTGTTTACTCTGTCCGCGAGCGTAGACAGCTTTCTTCTCGTGTGCCAAGAGCTGTGAAACTTTCCTGTTAGCAGTACTGAAGAGGTGTTTGAAGTAAGAGTTTTGTCTGCAAATCTGGCTGCTGTTTCCTTGTGATATTTGACTCTTTTGAGTTCATCACAACAGTAACTGCACTGACGCCCAGGCTGAGTCGCAGCTTGCGCTTCTCCTTGCAAAAACTTCACAGCAGCTGTTTTCCCTGGGAGCTTTCAGGTGCTTTTGGGGGACATTTCAGGTGCTTTGACTTTCAGACAATATACTGGGTTTTCACTGATCGCAATTAAATCGGTAATTGCAAAGCTGTAATTGTTAGAGGTGGAGAAAGGTTATTTGCCATCACCGTGCCTCAGTTTCCCCAGCCACTGAAAAGGAAGGAGAGTGCCTAATGATGCTCTTGTCCTTGGCAAAGTACTGCGAGGTTCACTAATGAAAAATGTTCAAATCAACTTACTAACTTTATCTAGGGGTGACTTACTAGGCTAAGTTTAAAATTCTAAGTTGTTCCTGTCATTTTCCATAGCAGCACGAACGCTTCCCTTCAGTAAGGAGGATGTGGTATTAGAGCTGTTAAAGGAGCTTGGCTCAGATTGAATTTGGGGTAGAGACTGGCTTGCGGCTTCACCCTTCCTGCGTTATATTCCTGAATTTCCGTTTCTCCCACCCAAACTGTCCTTCTCTACAATGTCCTTGTACAAACCTTTCCGTAACATTCAAAAGCTTGGCCCAAGTGCCTGTTAAGTCTCAGAGCACCGAGCTGCAAGTCCCCAGGCAGACACAGGACGGGTCTTCTCACCTGCATGTGGTAGAGGCGCATCTGCGGGGGTGTTGCCGTGTGGCTGTAGAGGACCCCCCGTCCCATGGGCACAAGCCGGGGTGTGTATCCCAAGGAATCTCTGTGGCGTCAACATCTCAGATGGGTCACACAGCAAACCCAGACATCTCTCAGGAGCTCCTCTCAGGTTTTCGCACTGGGAAGTGTGGCCACATGAAGTGGGTCCCTTTCCTGGGTGCCCTGCCTGGCCCGCAGCATATCTGGCCGGCAGGAGTGCCCGTGCACAGGAGCAGCGCCAGGGCAGGTGGGCAATGCGAGAAACCCGGCTGAAAGTGAGGAGGTTTGTAGCTTCTCCAGCTGGACCTCCCAGCCCCAGATAAAAAGGCACAGATTCACTCGTGTGTTTTGCTTCTCAATCACCCATTTCATATTTCTTTTACTAGTTCTCAGGACAGGCAGAAACTTGTTGATATTATATAATGGCACCGTCCGTCCATTTGCAGCTTCCAAAAGCTTTTTAAGACCAGACCTCTGGGAACTGGCAGAGCCAGCAAGCGCTGGCGCGAGGGCTGCGGCCGCATCCGGCTCCCGGCAGTGCCGGGACGTGGTGCTGGGATAGCCTCTGACTTCCTATGGCTCTTGACGAAGGGATAAAAAACCACGTTACACTGAAATGCTCTTAGACTTAATTAGTTAATTAATTATAAAACACTTTGGAATCCTCAGCTGCGAGGAGAAGAACGAAACGTGTTAGTCACATTTTGGGTTTGGTGGTTTTAAATCCATGCAGACAGGACCAGGCGCCACTTCAGGTGCTCCGGTGGGGTATTACTAGACGTGGCGCCGGCCCTGCCGTGGCATCGGTGAGAGCAGCGTGTCCCTGGAGCAGCGAGGTCTCCTTCGAAGCGCCTGGGCGGTGCAGAGAGGCAGGGCAGCGATACGGGTGACTTGTCATCTCCCTGCACCGCGCGGCGCTTGAGTTTCAGGGCATTCACCCGAAGTAACGTGGGTGAGCAGAGGCCTCCGAGCCATCTGAGCCGCAGAGCAGACGCTTTCTGTCAGGAATCACGGTGAGAACAGCTATTGTGCAATCCCACTCTACCGCAGCTAATCCCACCACAGCTGCTTTCCTGGGTACTCTTTAAGCGCAGCGATCATTTGTAACTGCAGCAGAAAGTCGTGTGCTCGCCAAAGAGAGACTGCTCCGATCTGCATAGGCTGCTAATTACCGCTAATACTATACACCACTTGCTGCTACAAAGCAGATAAAATTAACGTGCACTGTGCTGCACGGCAGCCAGATACGCCATCAAAAGCAGGATACGGGACGGGGTTTGTTCTTAGCGAAGAAGCCGTTCTATAAATAAACTTCCCTCACCCCATGGAGCTGAGAAAATCACAAGTTTGATCAAAGTTTCTCTTCTCGGCAGAGACGTTTCCTTGCCAGCTTTTTGCTCTTCATCCTCATGAGCATCCATGGAGACAAAAAAGTAAAATAAATCCCCTGGCCACCAAGTGAGCCAGGAACTCGCATCATTCTGAGGGGGAAGTGCGAGCAGCCCTGGCAGAGCTGCTGAATGAGCAGTAATACAATATTCACTTTTCGGTCAGGGATTTCACAAAGCCAGTCCTTAAATCCAGCGAATGTTCCAGTTACAGCCCATCCCAAACTATTTCTTCTTTGCTAACATTTAAATCGCTTTTGAATCCACTTCCTACGTGCTGACGTGGGGTGGGCTCATTCTGGGTTTGTGCACATGGGCACGTACGGGCGCGTCTGTGCCCAGGCTGTGCCGGTGCCAGCACCGGACAGGCCCAGAGCCGCCGCTGTGGGAGCAGCCGCCTGGGCACAGCGGCCACTGGCACTGCCCGGCAGCTGCTCCTGGGATGTCTGGCCAGGTTTCTAAGATCTCTAACATCTATGCAGAGAGGACAAGAGTTTGGATTTTCAGGATCTCCACATAATAAACTGTCTGGAATGTAAGAATAAAAGGATTTGCTGGGAGGTGAATGTGTAAATAATCCATGCCGAAGCCTTTGAACTCTTAGGAACTGCCCCTGGCATGTGCCAGATGTGGTTACACCTTGTGCTGAAGCATCCTTCATATCTGGCTTCAGCCCCAGTGTAAGCTAAGCACGGTTTGGCCACTGGTGAGAGAGCAGGAAGATCGTGTGTGCTGAGCTATACACAAAACTCCCGTAATTCTCTGATGAGTAGCAGACCTAAACTGTACCCTACACACAGCAAAATTCCATCCAGGCCACTAAACAGCTACTTGGATGATGAACTTTGTCATGCAACAAATACAGGGCAGTGAGCCAGAGGAGAAAAACTCTGTGCATGACAGCTTGGCTTTGGAAAACACAGACCACACAGATTTAACTGTGACTTGGGCTATTTTCTCTTTGCGTGAAGTGAGCTCTGTAACAACCCCCTCCAGCTCTTCATGGGAGATAGACAGATAACACCTCTATTGGGATAAAAATACCCTGCACTCCAACGTCGCCACCTTCACATGGACGTCTATATATAGTGCCTGTGACTTGGTATTTTCTTCTCCCCCAGAAACATCTCCAGCTCCTTGCTGAATTTGACAGACAGGACTCGGATTGCTGGATCTTTTTGAAACCCTATTCAAAGCAACTGCCGTGTTTGCACCCAGGGAGCATCCTCTCACCCAGCAGATGCTGGTGGTGGTGGCTGCTTGTGCCACGAGGCCCCTCAGCTGGAAATGGAGCCACTTCATTTGGCTAAAAATTCCATGACTTTCTGGGAGAAAGGGTTTGCCCCAACTCTCCTCCACAGCCACATCCCATCCACGTTTATCTCGTTCTAACACTGAGTGTGACCTGAGGAGTCATTTCTGCAGTGCTGGCTTTGCACCCTGTATAGAAATACTGACATATGCCCTTTTTAATCCTTTGTGTGTAGTTTAGCACTTGTACCTACCCCAAAGAGAGAGTGAGGTCACCTCAGTATAGATTGCCCGACGATACGCACCCGAAAGACGCACGTGCACCGAGCACAGCTTCCAGAGCGCAGAGGCAGGAAGCCCTGCAGCAGCTGTGGAGGTTGCTGCAGCCATGAGGACGAGCTGGTGTCACACACGCCAGAGACCCAGCCGCTCATCCCTGTCGGGAGGGGCACTGGGCAGATCACAGACCCGGGGTCAGGGGGTGAGGGTTGTGTCGAGTTCCCTACAGAAAGCTTAGAGCAAAAGTTCCACAGTGATGGGGTGAAACACCCAGAGGCCCTGTAACTGTGAGGGGGAGCTGGTGTGCACGGGACAGCACAGGGTGGTGGGACAGGGGTGGCCTGGCAGGGGGCTGGGGTGGCTGCGCGGTCGTCTCACGTTCAAATCCGTTTGGTTGCTGGCAAACTGCTCACAGTGCCTGCGACGGTGAGCGAGGCACCTCACTGGGGAGCCCGGCAAACGGTCACAGGCAGCTCCCGGCTGGCCCCGTCACTGGTGCCTGGGAAACACGGCGATCGCTAATGTTCTCTGGTGGATCTCCCCAGGGACCCCCCAGCTGTCTCCCTGCGGGTCACACCAATGCTGGCCCCTGTTACCAGCATCTCCCAGCCCCAAAGCACCTCTGCGAGCCCCCACGCACCAGCAGCTCCACTCCTGGTCAATACCATGGGGCAGAGGAGAGCCAAAGGACCTCCACGGCCAACACCAGGAGCCAGTTTCCCTGGTTTTACAAAATTAGGTACTGAGCTGCAAACACATAAAAGTGTTTTAATTTGTTACCAAGGCAATGAGTCAGGCTCAGATGGCAAGTCAGGAATAGAACAGCAGGGCTTCTCAGCGTGCCTGCTCACCTGCTAAGTGTCGTGGTCAGCGAGGAGGCTGAGAGTCTGAGAGTCCTCCTCTTCTCACAGAGTTCCCTGTGGGTGGCCGGTCACCAGCCCCAGGTCCATGAACTTGGTCATCGGCCTGAGTTTGTAATTTCCCCCCCAGAGAGAAGGGAGAGGAGGAGGCACTTTCACGTGCAGCCCTGCTGGAGCTGAAAGGTGTCCCAAGAGAGGTGAGGATGGACCTTGGTAGGGAGAAGATCCCCTCACGGCTGCTGCCCAAACCTTGTCTTGTTCTCCCTTACTATGGAAAACTGGGGTGGTTGCACTTTAACACTGGACCTTTGTTCTGCTGTTACTGATTTTCAGTTATTTGAATGCCGTTTGTCATCAGAAAAATGTGCAAGGCACTGGGCAAATGAACAAAGAACCATGACCCTTTTTTTTTTAAGAAAGCTTTTCCTAGGAGCTCTTAAGTGGATATTTGAGCTCACCCTGATTTGGGGAACCTCTGTTTTGTTTTGATGTCAGGACGCGGGATGCAGTTCAGGATGCTGTTTCTAAGTGTCCTTTGGCCACCCCTTTAAGAGGGTTTCCTTTGGCCCATGAACAACGAATGGGCCCGGGATTTCTCACTGGCTTTGCAGGGAGGAAGGAGCAAGAGTGGCCTGCTGGGAAACTGCCTTGGCCTGTGTCTTGTGTAACTGGGCTGCAGAGCTGGTTGGTGTCCTCTGGGAAATGGAAATACAGCAAGGGGCGAGAGGCTCCTTTGTCCAGCCCCAGGTCTGGGCAAGACGAGGATGCCCGAGGCCAGGCAGACGGTGTCCTCCCCAAGGAGGGCAAGGCCCAGCTGGTGGCCATCGCTTCATGACAGTCGTTAATTTACCATCAAAATGGCTGCTAAGCAGAGGTGCCAGGCTAGTAGAGAGATGTGCCGTCACTAGTTCAGCACTTCCCTGAAGTGATATGAAAACTAAACCCTGTGTTCTTGGGTGATCAGAGAGCTCAGGGCCCTGGCAGCTTTGAGTGGCGGCAGGGACGCAGCACCTTGGGCAGCCCTGCTGCTCGTGGGGGTGGACGGTGTCAACCTCATCCCCCTCCCTGCCACCAGCACCATCCCTGTTTGCAGAGCCCCGTCCCCGTGCCCGCAGGCAGCGTATCCCTGCTGCCCAGGCTGGCAGGACCCACATGCTGCTCCCGCTCCCGGCGCTGGGAGGGCACTGGACCAGCAGGGAGAGGGCCCAGGAGCCACGGGAGGGGGAGCGGGAGGCAGGTTCCCTCCCTGCCCGGTAAACAGCCACTTCTGAGAGCGGCGGTGCTGAGGCAGAGCGTCATGACCGGGCACGCCGAGGGCTGACACAGTTTGTTTTCTGTGCGGCTTAAAGCCATGACACACAAGGCAGCCGCTGCCCGGGACTGCTGACTGCAGCAGAGACAGCGGCATCTGATAGCAGCAGCCGTGACAGGGAGAGGCGTGAAAAGGTTTCGCGCAGACACCGTGGCTCAAACGCGCCCGTCCCAGGCCCTGGCGTCACCTACTGTGCCCCACCAGCCGCCCCGTCCTCTCGCAGCACAGGGACACCAGCCCTGCCTGCGCCCACGTGGCCCCGCCAGCCCCAAGGGTGGCATCTGCAGAGCAAAGCCACGCTTGGGCCCTCCTCCTGCCCACCTAAAGCCCTCCCGTGGTTTCCCACCGGAGCATTAAAGCCCGATCCGGCTCAGTGCTCCTCGGGGCTGCGGGGACGTTACCAACATGCAGCCGGGTGCTCCCGCGGGGCTGGGCACCTGCGGTGGGGCCTGGGCCATCGCTGGCTCAGCCCCTCTCCGGGACAGAAGCTGCTCTGCACTTTCTTTAATCACCTTCCCTGTTTCCCATTTCACCTCCCGGCACGGCAGGTTCGGAGGTGGCACAAGCCCCTCACTGCGGTGCCTGTCAGAGGGGGGCCGTTAGCAGATGGGGCAGGACCCCTCGCCCCCCCAGCAGCCACGGGTGTGCAGATGTAGCAGCGCAGAAACCAGCCCCGGCAGGCTCAGTGCCAGGCTCTGATCCCTGCTTCTGCAGACCCCTCTGGTCACCTTCCATCGCTCCAGTCTGTAAGTCACGCTCACTCACACCTGCAACTTAAGACCATGTTTCCCATACCCAGTGAAATCTGCACAATCTACATCCCTGGCTCCCACCATGAAGTCCTCACAGTGCCGGCAGCTGCCCCCTTTAGCAACCACCAGCACTGGCCTTGTGTCCTGGTGAACCCAGGAGGGAACTGGGCAGATCTGGTGAGTTCCAGCACCACCGTGAGCAGGAGGGAGGGGACCGACTTGGTTCTCTCTGGTGCAAACAGTCTGCTTGTGCTTGGTAGATGAGAGCAATCCTCCTCAGGGGAGAAGAAATGCAGAAACCACCCAGCTGTCTGAATCCTCAGAATATAATTACGTGAAGAGATTGAATTGACAAGTTCACTTTTGATGGTTTTGTTCTCTGTGACAAGGTTGAAGTTATCTCCTCTGCCAAAAAGCAGAAAAACAGAATTGTAATGGCAATTAATTTACATTCGAATAGCTCTTTTCATCCAACTGGATCCTAAAGAGCCCTGAAACTGCGGTAGCTGAGCACCCGGAGCAGCAGATGCAGGGCTCATTCACCCCCTCAGGGTGCGGGCGTCGGTGGAAGGGTGCTGTGAAGGGGGTCTGCAGACAGACAGTAGCCAAAGCAGACGGTGGTTGGTAATATCGCTCCCTGCGAAAAGCCAGCACGGCCCTTGGCATCAGCACGTAGATAATAACCAGCTCTCCATTTGCAGTCTGTAGATCATCAGGAGTGTGGCCTGGGTCGTGCTCTCAGGTCTGTCCTGGAGCCATTCACACACCCCTGGTGCTGTCCCCGCAGCTAAAGCAGGGGTAGTCTTGTCACCATTACCCCACTTCTCTGCGTGGTCCCCACAGACAGCCCGCTCCCCAGGGCAGCAATCACTGCTGAGCTTGTACAGCAGCCTCCGGTAACGCGTGTTGTCCCTGAGAGCCAGGGATGTCCGTTGGCCCTCTCCCGCTCCTCACCTGCACAGCAGGGTCGGGACACAAGCTTTCCCTTTCGTACACACATCGGATAGTCTGGGGATTTCCCTGCGTGCTGTGGAACAGCCTGTCCCTGCACTGAGAACGTCCCTTGCTGAAGATGCAGAGATGGGCAGGTCACTCTGGGCCACAGGAGAGAGCAACGATACTCCTGACCTTTCTTCAGCCACCCTGGTACACCTCCCGTGCTCACGTGTGGATCTTGGGCAATGACACGCAGCCTCACCTATTGCACACCACCCCTTCGCACCGCGCAGCCCTTTAAAGGAAAGGAGAGAGGGTTGGTAGGAAGAGCTTCCTCCACCCCTTGGTGCTGACTCCTCTTTGCTCTAGTGGAAGCGAGCACCTCAGTATAGTTTAATACTTTGTCTGTACTCGGAGTCCTGCTACCCAGGCGTAGAGCCAGCACGATGGAGTTTAGAGGCTTGCAGGATGCAATTCAAGCTGTTTCCCTGAAGAGCAAGTCCTAGTGAATCCCAGCTCAGTGCCCGTGATGCCCCCCCGTGCAGCACACCCGTGTGCCAGCCCCTCTGAACGATGACAGTCCCGCACCAAATGGCTCCAAAACAAAAAGTAATTCAAAACCTCTTGCAAACTGAGCCCACCGTGCCTAGTGGGAGAAAAAACAAACTGGAAGCCATCCAGGGCTGGATGTCTCTTCTTCCTGGCACTATCCTAGAAATAAATTGCTCCTCTGGTGGAGGCTGGTACGTGCTACAGAAATCGTGCGTCTGCAGGAACATCGCTGCCTCTGCACAGCACGGGGGTTTGGCTCCTCTGCACCAGTAATGCAGGGCAGGGGGTGGGAGGGGAAGGCAGAGCTCATGCTGAGCACGGGGCTGCGCTGCCTCCTGCGTGGGGCTGCGGACCGCGCACCAAGGGTGACCACATCTCCCCTACGCACCATCTCCATCCCCTCCGGTGACGCAGCTGGGACTGCCCTGGCTTGTCACAGCTCATTTGCAGTGTGCCAGTTCTGCTTCTGGTCATGCAGCAGCTTCTCTCAGGGTGGGACAGCCCCAGCAGAGCCACTGCCACTCCAGCACAGGGGCCAGGGCTCCCCAGGCTTCCTGCACCTGAGCTGGTTCTCCTGGGGAATGGCTGCACGTGGGGCAACACCCATGAAACCCAGATCAGGATCAGGCCCTCGGTATTTACTGCAAAGACATTTGGCAGTGGGGGAGGAGACCGCATGCTTGGGGTGGCTCTCTGCCTTCGAGGGACGAGGCGCAGCCAGGAGCCTCTCCAGGGCATTCCCTGTGCGCAGGTATGAAAATCAGAGCTGGGAAACCACCTGGGTGCAGGTCCAAACCTGTCTGAGGCCGATCCTGATCCATCTGCCTGCGGCCTCCTCAGCCCCACGGGTCTGCCCCCACCCTTGGAGGCAGCAGGGTGCCTGAGGAGGTTTGGGGGCCAGGTCCAGTGCTGCTGTCGGGCAGCGGTGCAGGAATGGGGATGTCCACAGCGGGTAGTGCTGCTCCTGGGGCTGCCTCCCGCTGAAACAGGTCCCGCTGCCCTCCCTCTGGCACATGGCACATCAGGGCAAAGGACCCTGGACATCAACAGCAATAAGCTCTTCCAAGGATTAGGCTGTCACTCATCTCCCACGTTCCAATATGTGATCATGGACGTTGGTGAAGCCAGAGCTTCTGGGAAGCGGGAGGATCCCATCTGATGTGATGAGCTGTGTCTTGCTGAAGTCATTTGCGGGGAGCCTCGCTTGGAGATGGGTGAACAAGTAAACGGGTCGCTGGTGCGGGGACGTTTACAGCCCCATCCTCACGCTCAGCCCTGGGTATCGCAGGCAGTGGCTGCCCATGCAGAGCTGGTATCACCGTGGGGCTGAGCTGCTGCTCCTCAGGGTGGCTTTCAATGGAGCTGCCTGGGACAAGGTTTACAGGCGCTCGCAGCCTCCATCAGAAACCTCTCTGCTCCACTCCCAGCTTTGCTTTCCTCCTTCCTTGGCAATTTTTGATGTTTCTCCCCGGTGACCCCACCCCAGCTGGCCTCACACGCTGCCTTTTTTTTTTTTTTTTTTTAAATACCAGTGCTATGAGTGTGTGGTCTTACATTAATCCACTGCCAATAATGAGGAAGTTATAACTAGCTCATTTAAGATAATTATAGTGTACATTTCTCCCAGCTATGGAGAGATGCTTTGAATTGCTTCCTCACACACATACATATTTTTAATTTGCTGCTTTGTTTTGTAGAGAGGGAGACTCAGATGTATTGGATGGCTGCCCTAGCAGAGCTGATGCCAAATGCCAAAAATAGTTAAAAAAATATATATTTTCTCCTTTATCTGCCTCAAATCCACTAAGAATGGGGACAAGACATTGAGGTGCATCTGCCACAACCAGCCCTGCTGGCAGAGCGGCCAGGGAGAGAAGAGCGTCTCGCCTAGAGACCGCAGACCGCACGGCAGCGGGGCGGGAGGCAGGTTCTGGTTCCACACCCCACAGATTCCCGCTGCCTGTTCTCACCTGGGCTCTCCCAGCTCTGCAGCCCCAGGATGAGCGGGGCACCTCTGGTCTGCAGCTGCTCAGAGAGCCAGAAAGCGGGGTCCTGTCTCACTCAGGTGTGATGGAGGGGGAAAACAAAATGGAAAAATGAGGCAGTGTTGGAAGAAGATCCAACTGCCTGGGAAAGAGAGACAGGGGGAAAGGCTCCCCCAGGAGAGGCAGGGCTCTCTGCAGCAGTCACGGGCACCACGGGCAGAATAAAACTGTTTCCTCAGCACCGAAACTCCCACGGGTTTGGGCTCTCAGGCGCTGACTGACTGACTGCCCTCAGCCCAAAGGTCTTGGCAAAACATCCCCTTGCCTCTGCTTGACAGACTGAGAAGCATCAGTGAGCAAGTGGGGGTACTACAGCATCCCTTCTGCTCAGCTTCCACTGAGGTTAGAGGCTTTCACAGAGGAGAACGCGACTCTCCTCTCTCTATTTATTCAATTTTCTCTCTTTTATTTATTAAATTTAGCATTACTACTGTAGCTGCAGCATTGCACGGCCTCGTGGGGAAAAAGCCTTTTCCATTCACCACTGATGTTTCTTCTTTGTAGCCCGCTGCCTCTCTGCTTCTGGGCAGCAAATATTCTACACAGATTTTCAACAACCTTTAGTTGAGTTTTTCAGAGCTGCTCATTAGCGTTTTCCCAGCTGAATTTGAAGACAGAAGCTGAACCCTGCAGCTGGGGAGCCTGCCAATATTTGCAATGTTTGGCTGAACATTTTACTGCCGCTACCACCCCACTAAAATCAAATGCTGCCTTGCATTAACAAAAAGCAACCGGGCACATTAACAGGAGAAAAATCCATCAAAACAAACCAGGTGCCTCCTCACCCTGCACCCGACACCACATCCTCGCCTGGGAAAGCCTCTCCCTCTGCCCTCAGCCAGCTACCTCCAGGCACACCTTGTCTTTATCAACGGGTTTAATTAGCACCCCTGTTTCTGCCACTGCAATTAACCTACTTTAAATAAAGCGAAACGGATGCCTTGCAGAGGATCTTGTACCTCCAAGAGTGGACAGAAACCAGCCAGAGCCTGAGAGCGAAATCAGATGTGAGATGCGCCCGCAGCTGCGGTGTGTTGGCAGCGGGAGGAGCGATAAGCGGCGCAATAGCTGCCCGGGGAGGGTTCTGGTGATGTCCCGGCCCCCGCGGGCGGTTTGCTGCAGGGAGCTTCTGCTGCTTTGC
>JAAGNO010023647.1:0-13592 GCA_033439905.1 Ceryle rudis | reverse complement strand
TCCAGATTTACCTGCCTGAATCTGTTTGATTCCCTCAGGACGTGTATGCGGGCGATGGGCTTGCCCCATGCAGGGTGTTGTCTGCACCCATTTCTCCCCTCGGCAGCTTTGCTGGGCATCCACCAGGCCCCTGGGTGAGCACCAGCATGCTCTCATTTTCCAGCAGTCCCTCGGGATGGGGCAGAGCTGGGATTTTGGAAAGCAGCTGGGCTGGCTTTGCCCTGCCCAGCTCTGACCAGCCTGGAGTTACATTCAGCCCTTGGAGCTCAACCCTTTGGCGTTACTTTTCACCTTTCCTGCTTTCCTTTGACATTGCTTGTTTCTGTGGGGTTTTTTGTTTCATTTTTTCATCGCCACCCAGCAGCTCCTCAGGAGCACCAGCCACCTCATCTTGATGATGGGCGAGACCCGAGGTTGCTCTGTCGGAGCAGGAGCTCGGGGGTAGTGAAGGTGCTTTGGGACCCTTCTGCTCTCAGCCACTTCCAAGCCCCTCGCGATGGGGGATGGAGCTGTGTGACTTCGTGCTGCCATTCGGCTCCCACTGTGTTTACCTGCTGAAAACAGACCCGGTGCCTCAGCTGCCCCTCGGGAGGACAAATCCAGGCACGACTGCGTTTCTGCTGTGGCACAGGCCAAGTCCCCATCCTGCGCTTAGAAATGCCTGTGGCTGTCTGGGGCCAAGCCCTAATACCGGGAGCTGCCATAACTGGAACGGGCCCTCATCAGCTCCACTGGCACCAGAACTGCCAGGGGGTCCCATCTGGGGGGTTTGTGTTCTCCCACTGGCAGCTGTCCCTGCACCTTGCTACCCATCATCCATGCTTTCCTCCTTGCCCAGCCTGGGAGGTCACACCCCAGGTGCCTCTTGTTCTGCCCATTTCTTCCTTCCTATTCCCTCCATCTCACCTTGGCCAATAACTCAGTGACCCCCTGACCCTGTGGTCTGCAGGACAGGGCCTGATGGGAACCCAGCAGCAGTGAGGAGGAGGAAGATGAAGAGTGCAGCACTTGCGTATCTTGGCTGGCACACCCTGTGGGGTGCTGACCCTGGTACCAGCTGCTCTGCTGGAGCAGGGAGTGAGGGGCTGGGGAGGGACAGCTGCCCCCGAGGGTGGCTGTGAGGAGGAGGAGGGCAAGTCCCCCCAGGCAGGCATCCTCACCTGACCCACAGCCCATCTCTGACTCCAGGCTGGTTTTGTCATCTTCTGCATATAAAATTTATTACCTTTTTTCCCTTGTAAAAAGTATTTCTCTGGGCCTTGCAGGAGCTGCCCTCTGCAGACTGGGCTGGCGGTGGTGACCCAGTCCCCAGCCTCACCAGACCCTGCCCACCAGCCCGTCCCCACCGGACACCCCCCACCAGCCTGTGACAAATGATTTTGCCATTTCATGGGGGGAAAAGAGACATTGATTAACTCCTGCACTTGCCTTTCTGGAAAGGTTACAGCTTAATTGGTCAGACTCAGAGTCATAAATCACGCGCTGAAGGATCAGCGGAGATAAGAAAATTTTTGCAGAATGTTGCAAAAACACTTTTTGGTAGGAGTCATCCAGCTGTGCCCACCCAGCTGTGGGGGCTGAGGGCAGCCCAAAGCACAGGGCTCCTCTGAGAAAACCATTCGTCCTCCAGTGAGGGGCCGGAAATTCTCTCTTCTCTTATCAGTTAATCTCAGGATTTGCAAAATATCCTTTTTTTTTTTTTTTTTTCCTTTTTTTTTTTCTTCTTGGAAAAAGAAAAACAACAGGAAAGCCATTGTTTCCTTTATCCAGAAGAATCTGAATTCCATCTGTTTTGGGAGATGACTCCATTTCTCCATGGGAAGTACTACTCCCCCCTAACCTATAAAATACCGTTTAAAACCTCCCAATCCCAACTGAACACCTTGAGCAAAGGGAGGCAGTGGGGGGAAACTCTTCCCACCTGGGCACAGGAGAGCAGACTGATGGCAGCGCCGCGCAGCCCGGGCATCCTGCCACCTCGGGTGCTTCTGTGCCACAGGGGACCGAGCAAAGGCAAACACTGGCCACACTGGCCCAGCTCAGGAGTCTCTGTGGCCTGGGGATTCCCCCCAGACCCGCCTCTATCCCCAGGGACCTGCTGAAGCTCCTGGCCAGGTGCTCTGAGCGGGCAGGGAACAGCGCTGGAGACACGAAGCATTTATTATTCATGTTGGTAATTATCTCTTCTCTGATTCTCTGCAGCATTTTGTTGTGGAATTAGGATGTTAATAAGAGGAATCTCCAATCCACGCTGCAGACACCCCACCTGCTGCTGCTGCTGCTGCTGCTACTGCTCAAAAGCAGCAATTGAGAAAATGCCCCAACTTGCTGGGTTTGCCCTGGCCCTGGCTCGACACCGTCAGACCCTTGTCTCGATGTGGAGCAGAAGAGGGGAGGGGTATGGCCCCACACCCATCCTGGAGCATCTCAGTCTCTTCTTGTCTGCTCTCTCTCTCAGCATGTGAGTCCCCAGAGCTCAGATGCCCATGGGGATGGGGGTGAGGGGGTGCTCACCCTGAGCATCACTCATCCCTGATGCCAAAACCTCCCCAGGCAAGGTGAGGGGATGATGCTGAGGGGCAGAAGCTGGCTTTGCTCTGTGTGTGATGGTGACAGAGAACAGTGGCATGGATTCGAGCACCTCTTCAAAGGGCTCCCAGGAAAGTGGCTTTTTAAACAGAAGTAAAATAAATGAAATATGCCAAGCACCTCTTTCACGTCAAGGTGGAAGCTAAAGTAGATGCTGCTTGTCCCAGCTAGGAGGCAACCTCCCAACATAGGGCCGTCAACCTCTAGGCTTGGTCCCTGCCACTTTTATCCTTCATGCATTTGGGCCATTCCAGCCTCTGACCTCATGTCACCACTGGAGATGACTCAGGAGAAGGGCAAAGCGTCAAAAAAACTTCTTCTGGGGCACTGTGGATGCTATTCCTATAAACAAGCAAAGCCCTTCAGAGTCAATATGAAGTTTTACTCATGGCCACTGGAGAGACTTCATCTTGAGAATGATGTGATGGGACAAACGTGATCCCGCTCCGTCTGCCCCTCTGGCTCCCAGCAGCGATCTGTCCATAGCCTGGCTGAGCGGCTCCCAGAGTCAATTAGAATAATCAATCCCCAAAACAACCACAGTATTGATTAGCGTTTCGGTCTCTCCCCAGCATGGCAGCGCTGTGGCTCCAGGAGTGCTGCAGAGCAGTAACAAGCAGCCTCGGCTCTGGATGGGCGATGCTTATCCAGTGACAGCCAGCACTGCGGAGTTTATGTGCAATGATGGCGTCGCCCAGACGCGTCCACGTGATGTTGTTTCAGTAGTAATATTCTCATCCCTCTTCCTTTCTCCTCTTCGATTCACACTGCGGTTCATTTTTAACACCTGTCTACTCACCACTTTCCTGGACACAGTAGGAAAGCAGGAGTGGCAGGGGCGGACCTGCCGATGCCAGCGCCTGCCTGCGCTTTGGGCAGCTTGGCCCCAGCAGAGCCCAGCTGGTCCCTGCCAGCCCTCCCCAGGCTGGGAGCTGCCTTGCTGTGGCACGTGTCCCTGCCTGGGAGCCAGTGTCCGTGGTGGTGACGGTGTGCACCACACTCATTACAAGTGTACAGCCTGCCTTTCCCAGGGGAGATGAGTAACGTGGTTGGTGAGTCCAGCCCGCTGAGGCACTGGCATAAGCCCAGTGTGTGATCGGAGGAGGCTGAGCTCAGCCGCACGCTGGTAACAAGGATCTCCAAAGCCACGGATTCTGTGATGTGATGGGCAAAATTCTGTATCCAAAGAGGAATTTGGAAGGCGTGCTGCTGCTCCAGGGCACTGCAGAGGTGAGTGTGTGATGGGAAGATACAGCAAATCGGCTGTTGGTAGAGCAGAAAATTGAGCGAGGGAAATGTTAGACCAGCCTTGAAATACGTTTTGGAGGTAGAAGAGATTTTTTGCTCCCGTGATGAGCCGGGCCCTGTCCAGGCAGGCACAGCTTTCAGCGTGTGCTGGGGAGCAGGCATGCTCGGCTGGCCAGTGTGGAGACAGCCAGTCTTGGGGATGTCAGGGCAGGGGGATCTCGTCTGTCTGCTCCTTCTCTGGGTTCCTGTGTGATGTCAGCTCCACATCAAGGGGATTTCCAGAGCCCTTTGAACTGTGCACAGGGCCAGATGGTTGGGCATGAGTAACTATTGTAAAATGAAGATGTAGGAAAAGCAGCCTGGCTGGGGCGACCTTGGTGACATCCAAGATGTGGCACTAGCTGGAGAATGGAGCAAAGCTGGGCAGGTTCACCCAGGATGGCTCATGCAGAGCTCCCCCTGTGACTCTCTCTGATAATCACTTTTAAGCCCAAAGGAACAGGATAGACTCTGCTCTCAGGAGCTGAGTGGAGCGGCGATAGAGGTGCTACTGGGGAAAGAGTGTCTGACCTGGGGAAGATGGGGTTTAGAAGAACTGTAAGGACAAGTAAGGAATGGACAATGGGTAAGACTGGTAAGAAATGATGGGCAGGAGGTCCCAGGGCAGTGCCTGAGGAGCAGGCAGGGGTTGGTCTTTGTTAACACTGCCATTAGTGACTGGGGTAGGAGGAGCGCAGTGCTGAGGGGGGCAGCTGGGACAGCAGCCTCCTGAGGGGTGCTCCTTGGGGCTGGGCTTGAGGATTTGGCAAAAAACAAGGCTGAGGGGAGTATGAGTGATGCTCACGAACACTGGGATGGGCGAGTGCCCTTTGCCAAGGCGCAGGCAGCATCATGTGGGGCCACGAGCCACGACCGCGCTGCGGCTGGGAGGTGGAGTGTTTTTCTGGAACGGTCTCTATGTGGAATATTGCTGCTTCTGCGCTGTCTCTCGATTAGCTCATGATGCGGCTGCCTGGGGTGGCGGGTGGTGCAGCACCCTGGCCCAGACGGCCTGTCCCCCACCTCGCTTCGCCCACTCCCGGGTGCCCAGACGGGCGGTGACTCGGTGGGACGCGCTGTGGGGACAGGATCCCCCGGGAGCCTGGGCTGGTTCGGATGGAGATCGGTGAGGTCGTGCCCAGTTCGGCTGGATCCCCAAGGCTTTGGGACAGCATGTTCCCAGTGGGCGGGGATGATGGGCAGGGTGACACCACCTTGCACTGGGGTGGAGGTAGGGCAGGATTGAGAACTGGAGACAGAGGCATTTCATTTAACTCCAAAAAAGGAAGGGGGGCTCATTCTGCAAACGTCTGCAGCCCAGCAGTGGGGTCTGGTGGGTCAGGGCACAAGATGGACCAGCTGGTGGTTTGAGAAGGACCATCACTGGTGGTGGGCAGGAGAGCTGGGCTGCAGCCACAGGCAGCATGGGAGGCTCTCGTGGTGGTGCCGTCTGCCTGTTGGCACCAAGCAGCCCAGCACCTGGTGCTGGGCAGGACATGGTTTTTCATTCTGCTCCATGAGGACCATGTCGGGAGCTTCTCTTTGGGTTTATTAACATTAATAATGTTAGTCCCACATTAATGAACACACGAGAACAAAATGCCAGTTGCTGTCGCTTGGTCCGGGCTGCTGCAGAGCAAGGGACGGTAAAACCGCATGGCAGAGTGGGGAGCGCAGCGGGGCTGGGGGAGGAACACCTTGGCACAGGATTGTGCTCCCATGGGATGGTACGAGCATAGCTGCTGGTGTGGGGAACCCTCCCTGCTGTCCTGAGGCAAACTGGGTGCTGGCAGGGACAACAGCGTGTTGGACGTGGGTTGCCACACACCGAGTAGATGATTAATGAACCTCGAGAGGCTGGTGACGGGGTTACTGCCCCTCTACGGCAGGGTGAATGCTAAGTACAGGGAACTGAAGGACTCTGGGACAAGGGTTGGGCAACAGGTCCCAGCATCCCACCTCCAAGCACAGGATGTCCCATCCAGTTGGTGCTTGAGACTTCCACAAGTGGACAAAAAGAGCCCCAACTGGAAGGGACCGGTTTTACTTGGCATTTGCTTTAGGTGGGCTCTCAGTGTTGTGGTTCTCGAGGTAAACAATCTGGGGGGGCTTTTCAGAGGGGCAAGGTGATCTGGGACACTGGAGGTCCCGCGGCAAAGCCAGGCTTGCTGCTGGGGCTTCTTCAGTGGAGTTCTGCGAGTCTGAGTCTTCAGAGGAGAAACTGCTCTGGCTGGAAACCTGGAAGTACTGGGTGGCTTCTGCTTGTTTATCCACAGGTCGACCGTGCGTGCCAGGGGCTGAGACAGTCCCGTGGGGCACAGCGGTAGGACACAACAGCTCAGCACCTAGAAAACGCACCCGGGGAGGCAGGGTGAAGGGATGCCTCTGAAGGGAATGGCTGTGCTCCTGGGAAAGGTGTCCTGCAGCTCCCAGGCAGGCTCCGCTCTCAGGTTTGGGGAGGGAGGTGTCAACAGAGCCCCGGCGGTGGAAGGCACCGTCAGCCTCCAGCCGCTGCTGGCACCGAGGCTGCGAGGAGCTTGGCTCTGCACCCAGTGTGGGGCCAGGAGCGCTGCGGGCCCAGGGCTGTCCCGGTCCCCAGGGCTGTCCTCGCCCCTCGGCGCTGGGCTCCAGTTGCTCCGCCGCCCCCTGGCCCCCTGACACCACCAGCGTGGGGCTGGCGGCTGCTTTGCAGACGGGGGCTTCCTTGTGAGGGGCTGCAGACCCCGAGCCCGGGGGACCGAAGGCATCTCCCTGACCATTGGCTTGTGCTCCCCAGGCCTCCTGCAGCTCTGCCAGCATCTCCTCCAGGATCTGCCGGCTCTCCTGGTACCTGTGCCGTGCCTCGGTCCAGGCTGCCGGCCCGCGGCTGCTCTGCATCCTGCGCACCTGAGCCTTCATCTCCTGCAGCTTCTCCAGGGCGAGCTCCACGGACAGCTTCTGGAAGGAGCTCTGCAGGCCCTGCAGTGCTTGGCCCTCCCCACGCTTTGCCCAGGCTGGGTGCTGCCAGCAGCCCAGCTCCAGCCCGGCCACCTATGAAAGAAGGTAAGAGAGGCTCTTTTCACGGCTGCCCAGCCGGCACCAGCTCCTGCGGGAGGGCAGCCCCTGCATCCACCTTGCTGGAGAAGTGTCCCTGGGCAGCCCCTGCACCCACCTTGCTGGAGAAGTGTCCGAGCTCCCGCAGCAGCTCCTGCTCCACCTGCCGCTGCTCCACCTGCCTGGAGAAGCTCATCAGCTTGGTTCGGAGAAGGGCTGCAGCTGCCTGGAAGGGATTTGCCTCGGGGAAAGATGCGTCCTGGACCTCAGCTGCCTCCTGACACAGGGCCAGGCCGTGCTGGTACTGAGCCTGTGGGAATGGCAGGAACAAGCTCCGTGCTTGGGAAATGGTGCTGACCTGCCGTGCCGGGACACGTGGGCAGGGTGAGGCTCTGCAGGTCAGCGCCAGCTTTGCTATCAGAGCTATGTGGGAAATGTTTCTGGGCAAGTGAGAAGATTGTCCAGATCTCTGCTCTGTCCTGGCTTGGCTCAAAATGCACAAATGGCGTCGTCCTGCCCTGAGCGGGGTCACCTTGCTTCATCCTCCTTGCATTACCTAAAGGGTCTCTCTATCTGGGGATATGGGAGGAACAAATCCTGGACACTGGGTTATTTGTTGTCTGATGGACATCCAGGATCTGCATCCCTGTAGGAGAACGGGCTGTGAAGCATGGAGTGCAGGAGGAGTTGGGAACAGCAGCCCCAGCCAAGGAGCAGAAAGGAGCAGCAATTGTCCCCTCACCACAGCAGGGTGGCCCAAAGGCCCTGGCAAAGCTGGGCCTGAAAACTGCAGCTTCACCCAGCCAGCCTGGTGACACCCCGCTTTGCCCAGAAGCATCATTCCAAACCTGGGGGATTTGGGCTGATTGTATCAAATTTTGTAACGATGTTTGAACCTTTCTAGTTTGGTGTTTTCAGGTTCTGCTGAGGCAGGGGCCGGAGCCGCCTCACAGTGCTGCTGGCAATGACACCCCAGGGTGCACGTCACAGAAAGTCCCCCCCAGACGTACTGTTGCCTGGATGAGGAACTCATTAAACTGCTCAGCGGAGCCCTGGGAGCTGTCGGGGCTCGACTCCTCGGCACCCATCTCCTGCAGCCGTGTCGCCGCCTCCCCGTCCAGCCAGCACCCCAGCTGCGAGAGAGAGCGGGGATGGGGGTCAGGCAGGTCCGGATGCCCTGTGGCACCTCCCCTTCCTTCCCTGACCGGGGCATCCCATCCCAGGCATCGTTACACAGTTGACTCGTAATTAATATCAAAGCTCAAGCAATCCCATTATTCTCTGGGCTTCCTTCATCATCAAAAACTGAGGAAATGTGCCCAAAATGCTCAGCTGTGGGAACACCGCAGAGGAAAACTTCAACTTGCCACACCCAGAGCAGCACCCCAGGGACACCCAACTCACCTTGCTAAACTTGGCCTCGAGCTCCTGGACCTTTTGGAGGAACTCCAGGCGCTCCAGGCAGCTGTTGGACTGGGACACCAGGTCGTGAAGCTGTTCCTCCAGCTGGCTGTAGAGCCCCTCGGCCAACTCCATGCTGGTCCTGGTGGTCAGGAAAGAGAGGGACATTAGTGCCATGTGAGCTGCTGGCTCCTCCCAAAGACACTGGCCAAGGCAGCTCTCCAGGGAGCAGCAGGCTCTGGATGGAGCAGCTCCCTGGGAGCAGGCACTGGCATTGGCCACATGGGCAGCCCAAAGCTGAGGGAGAGGATGGGCAACAACCTGGGATGTGTGGTTGGTGAAAGCCTGGCAGGTGCCTGGGTCAGGAGCTGACCAAGAGACCTCCCCACCCACCTCCCGCATCTTCAGAGCACACCCAGGACACAGGGGCTCTCCCTGGGGCGCGCTGGGCACGAGGCTCCAGGCCCTGTGCACCGGGCATGCTGCAGGGGGGCACCCTGGCCCTGAGGGGCCCTGACACTTCTTCATCCCACGGAGCAAGAGAGATGTCAGGGAACACAGGACAGGAAAGTGTTGGCTGTCAGTGGAGTCCAGCCAAGAGATGCTGCATGCACAGACTGCTGGACAGCATGGCAACCCCAGGTGAGCATGGCACTGCCAGACAAGTGCAGCATCACCAGATGTGTGCGGCATCACCAGATGAGCATGGCATCACCAGAGGAGTGCAGCATTGCTGGACAAGTGCACCCAGTGCACCATCACTGGCTGTGTGTACGTCACCGCCAGCCCGGGGCACCATCACTGGCTGTGTACGTCATCGCCAGACGAGCGCGGCACCGCCGGGGCTTGGCCCCATCTAGTGGCTTTCCCTGCACCCAGCCTGGAGGGCTCTCTCTGCAGGCCTTGTCGAGCAGCTCTGGAGCGTGGCCCTGGGGCAGGAGACCCTCTGGGGGACCCGTGCAGGGCCACCCAGGACGTGAGCTCCATGCTCAGGGGCACTTTGCAGGGCAGGCGGGAGCCCGGTGCCCTCTCTGGGGTGTGCTGGAAAGAGGACCGGGCTGTCCCCAGGGAGGTGACTCTGTCAGCCGGAGCAGGTACTTGGCATTGGCACCCCTCTCCTGGTGAAGCCGCCCTCTCCTACCTGACGTGGGCCGAGGCGCTGAGCCGGGTGCCCTCCCTGCGCAGCCGGGCCAGCACAGCCCCCCCCTCGCGCTGCACCCGCACCAGCTGCGGGTCGCTCAGCACCCTCTGCATCAGCTCCTGGTGCCTCTCAATGCACACGGCTGCGTCCTGCGGAGAGAGGGTCAGACACGCGTCTCACCCAGGGCCTTGCCTGGTGGGTCCTGGGGCTGCACCCTGAGGGATGAGCCAAGGGAACAGGGGACAGCCCCACATGCAGCCTGAGTGGCTGCACTGAGTTTTGGGGAACTGGGATGGAGTGTCGCTGCGCAGGACTGCAGGCGGGCTCTTTGGAAAGCCCAACAGCCCGCTCCTTACCTGCGTCCCCGCCAGCGCGTCGGTGCCCCGCAGCTCCTGGATGCAGCTCCGCAGCAGCTCCGACGCCTGCCTGAGGCCAGTCGTGAAGGGATGGAGCTTCTGCGGGTGGACACACAGCAGGTCAGTGGGGGGTGAGCAGGGCTGGAATGGGAGGGCAGCCTGCCCAGGAGGAGGAGGAGGAGAAGCAGTGCCAGGCCAGAGCAGGGAGTACTGTGGGGGACCTCGTTAAAGCTGAGGGGGAAGGGAGTGTGGAAATGGATGGGCAGGAGCAGGCAGGAAGGGGCTGCCCTTTCCCTCCCCCTCCCCTGGGCTTTCCTGACACTTTTCCAGGGATGGTTGTGAGACATGGAAGCTGTGGTGGAGACAGAGGGGCATGGTGGGGAGGTGAGGCGATGGCTCCTGGCGTGGTAACAGACACCTGGAAGAATTGAACCCACTCGCTGTGGCAGTAGGGGAAGGTGCCGTCCAGCTCCTGGGTCAGCTGGGAGCTGTCGACGAAGCGGCCCAGAGCCTTCAGCGATGCCAATGTCGCCACCTGCGGGGCACAGAGCTGGTGAGCACCGCGACACCGGGCCAGTTCCCTCCACAGGAACACCCCCAGGGACAGTCTGGACTAGGGGCACAACCCCCCACCCCAAAGCCACCCTGCCCGGGAGCGCGGCGTGCCAGCACGGCTGAGCGTGCCGTATGGCAGCTCCGATGCCTTGGAGAGCTGCACGGGAGATCACCTGCCACGACAGCCAAGCCAGGTGATCGAGCTTATTAATGTTTCACATTGTATTAATTAAACTGAGCAGCACCATGAGAACAATAAACCCTTTGCAGTTTAGATTTGTCATCCCAGGGCCTCTTGTATGGTCACTGGAGGTAACTGGGAAAGCACTTGGCTGCCTCCCGGGTCCCCCAGCTGGGTAACTGGGGGATCCGCGTGAGGGGATTGAGGACCCCCTGAGGCAGGAGGTTCCTTTCACCTCAATTCTGCTCTTCCCATGGGACACAACACGGGAACAAGAGGAGGGGACAGAGACAGGCTCACCTGCACCCCGGGCAGCCTCTCACGGTGGGTGACCAGCTCCTTCTCGGCCAGCAGCAGCAGGGTGTGGATGCAGCCCGGCGAGACACTCTGCGAGAGGCAGGGAAGAGTCACCGTGGCAAACCCCACAGCACAGCTCTCAGCTTACCCACGGTGATGCTGGGCCTCGGTTGCCTGAGTCGGCTGAGGCTGGTGAGCTCATTACAAAGGAAAAGGCTCCCGAGCTCTCTGGTGTGGGAGACGGAAACAGGTCGCTCAGGCCGTAACCCCTTCCCATCCACCATCTCCCTGGCAGAGAGGACCTGTGGAAAGAGCCTCACGAGAAAACCCCTTTGCTCAACTCATGGAGCACTGGGGCCGCCCCAGTGAGACAGGCTCCAACCAAGCCCTGAATCCCTGAGCATGCAGAGGCAAAGGGTGTTGTGACAAGGAGGACCCCCCAGCCCCCTGGGACGGCACAGGGCACCCCAGCAGCACTGTCCTGGCACCGGCACAGCAACCCTGACAGGATGATCAACGGCTACTGCAGAGCCAATTTCCAGGTGAGCTCAGCTAGCGGGGTGCTGAAGGGGTTTGGGACACGCCGCGGTGCTGGGCGACAGTGGGGACAAGGACAGATCCTGCAGGGCTGGGAAGGGACTTCGGTCCCAAACCACTGGTGCTTTTCAGCTGGCACTCAAGGAGGTGGAGAGACATACGCACTGGGTGTGAGCTCGGTTTGGGGTCTGGAGGAAAGGGGGATGTTGTGCCCTGTCAGGTGATGGGCTGTACCACTGCAGACGTGCTCAGAAATTAGAGATTTATCAGCAAGTTTGGGAACAAAGTGGCAGTTATTTAAGTGCTGCCAGATGTACAGGGTGTCAGGAGCCAGGACTGGGCACTGCGGAAGAAGCAGCACGAGGGACATGGCTTTTCTAGATCAGTGCACCACGGTGCAGCAGAGAGGTGGCTTGGGACAGCTGGGGGCTTCTGGAGAAGCTGCTGACAGCTGGGAGATGGCAGTGGGCACAGAGGAGACTCTGAGGGACCCCAAAGGGTGGCAGCACTCGCTCTCAGGCAGGGACCCCCTGGCACGTCCATGGCACAGGCGCACGGAGCTCAGTGTACCTGGACGGAGCGGAGGGCGGAGAACAGGACGGGAGCGGGCGGCTGCTTCCTGGCATCCAGCAAGACCGTCAGCCTGGCATCCTTTGCCTCTCGCCTGGTGATGGGAACACAGTGAGCAGGAGGCAGATCACACGGGTTAGAGTGGCACAGGGAGTGGGGGTCCCTCCCTAGGGCAAGACCTGCTCGCAGCCTGCTCCCATGGCTCCACACCCCTGGCAGCAGGGTGAGGACTGGCAAGAACTGGTGGCTGCTGCTGTGGGCCTCGTCCCATTGGGACGCCCCAGCCAAGGGGTCAGACCTTGTGACACGTGCCTTTGGCAGAGGCACAGCACAGGGTGCTTGGGGGTGGCTGCAGGTGGGACTGAGGACACAGTAGGGAAGTGGGATGTGCTCAAACCAGCATGTGCAGCATGTTGGGCATCCAACTTGGTGTGGCCCAGGGGCTGGCCAGGATACCTGTGCCAGGAAGCAGCCGAGGGGTCCCTGGCAGATCCTCCTGGCCCTTACCTGGGCAGGGAGCAGAGGTAGAGAATGAGCTTTGCCAGCTCAGCAGACGAACACCACATGGCCCCCCAGGCGCTGCCGCTGGTGGTCACCTGGAGCAGGGCCCTGCCCAGCCTGTCCAAGCTCCCTGTGGGGACAGGGATGAGTCACCCACCAGTTCGAACAGGCTCTGTCTGGGGGACTCAGCCCTGGTTAATCCTGTGCAACCCCAGTGCAGCCCCCCTGGCCCCTCCAGAGGGGCAGTGATAGCCCACAGAGGCTCTCGGCACCAATGCTGGCCCTGGAAATGCCAGAGCAGAGCCGCTGGGTACTTCTTGGAAAAAAAGATGGGTTTTGTCACTGTTTTTCAGTGCTTGGGAAAAGGAAGAAGCCGAGCATTTAGCGTTTGGCAGCTGAAAGCTGAACGGCTTCACTGGTGAGGAATGGTGTGGGAGGGCTCGCTGCAGCTGGGAACTGGGGCAGCTGCTCAGAGCACGCTGCTTGTTTTTCTGGTTTTAATTTTTTTGCCCAGCTGAAAGGAAATTTTCTGCTTGGGGACTTTCTGGCCTCCAGCAAAGCCCTGAGACCTCCCTCCAGAAAACCCTCCCCAGCAGCCCGGCAGTTTCCCTCCAGAGGCCTCTCCTGACCTCCCCCCGCGGTCTCGCGGTGCCGGTGGTACCTGGCAGGCACACGATGCCCGAGCACAGCAGCCTGGGGTGCAGGTCCTGCCAGGCTGGTGGCTCCCGGCCCGGGGTGCTGCTACTGGGCACAGAGGGATTGTTCTTGTAGCTGGTGCTTTCCATGGACCCCTCCTCTGCAGGGGCGGCAGCTGCTGCATTCGTACCTGCCCATGGGGACAAAGGAGAGAGGAGCTGGTGATGTGCAACGAGGCAGAGAAATACAAGTGCCCCCGCAGTGCCCGGGCCGGTGCCCAGCCCCGCTCAGACAGTACCTTTCCCAGCTGGCTTGGCTCTGCCCATCCGGGGCGAGTAGATGGCAGACATCTTCTTCCAGGCCCCTTCGTGCTGGCTGGTGGCTCTTTCGTCCCCGGGGGCTGCCCCAAGCCGTGGGCCCTCCAGGAGGGAGAACCTGTGCCTGGCGCCCGAGGGGACCCGGGGCGGGCCCTGCCGCGCCGAGGCCTCCGCTGGGGCTCCTTGCTCTG